>JARHVA010000457.1:1942500-2137500 GCA_037957365.1 Torreya grandis
TATTTCCATTTTACCATGTTATATTTCTATATAATAATGGTTTAATTATCTCTTAAAATCATCCACATGCATTATTATTATATTTAAATGGTCATACAAGTGATTGAATGTCATTGTCACCATGATTGTGCTTTAAGATAAACTAGTAGTTATGGGTAAGAAAATTGTAGTGATGAGTTTGAGACTCTATGCCATGATTTGAATAATCTGATGTACATGGTGTTTCTATTTTTTACCTTTATTTTCTATACATTATTTGTATAATTTTTGGTACTTAGTGAAAGTATTGAAAATTTTGAAGCCAAAATGGCTTGATTGTTTGAGTGAGGTCTATAAGAGAGAAGGTCAACAAATTGGTCTATAAGATCAATAATTACCATTATATATTATGATATTTTTGTTTGAGGTTTTTATAAATATTTTTTAGGATAATTTTAATTCATTATATTTCCTTTAGTTTTTTCTTTCAAGTGTCATAAGTACATGTTTCCATGACTATGTTTTGAGGCTTGTTGGCAGTTCAATGTGAGCATTTTGTAGAGAAGAGATTGAGCCTTTATATACTGATTTGAAGTACCTAATGAAGTTTGTGATGACACTAAGGTTATGATGCTTTTGTATAAGTTTTTTATTTACATTTTTATTTATCTAAATTATGTTTATTTATCTAAATTATGTTTAATGTTTAGTAATTCAAGACAGACTTTCTATGTATGAGAAGGCCTAATTGTGAATAGTATAAATGGTGTGCTTCAAGTGGTAGTTAGATATAAAAAATGATATGGATCTTACATGGGATTATAATACATATATATAAGTTTAATATAATATTTTCCTACTATTTTATGTTTTTTAATGTGTTTTGAGGAAGGCAAAGTATAATGTGTCCTAAAGTAGACCTAATAGAATCAGTTTTCCATGAGACCTAAAGATGAGATAAGGCCTAATTGATGTATGTCAGACCTAAAGGGTCTAAATTAACATTTTATTCAATTATATTATATCTCATATTATTTATTACATGACCTACTTAATATTTTAAGAATGTTTTTCTGACGAAGAAGGATATGAGCAAGAGGCTTATATAAATACAAGGTAGTTTTAGGCCTATTTGCGTGAGCAGAGTGAATGTGAATGATATAGCACATTATTAAGCATAATAAGGTCTTATATACCATTATATGAGTTTGTATTAATAGTTATGAAAATTTTATATAGGTTTTATGTATGAAAATCAAGGTCCCATGACCTATTTAATCTTGAAGAGACCTAATTGAGTGAAGAGACATAAAAGGCAGTTTGAGAGGGATAAGAGTGTGAATAAATGAAGATGTGGTCATCATAAACTAGTTGAGAGAAAATATCTTGAAGGTGATCAAATTAATTATGTGTTTGAGGTTTTGTTGAGTAATCTAGGGGGTTAGTTTCTCCTTGTAATTGGGTGCTTCCTAAAGCCTAGCTGAGTTGGTGCTTAACTAGTTGGGGTTGGTGCTCCATGTGAAGTAGGTGATTCACTAAATTTGGTATTTTTATTATATTAATATAATAAATTTATATATATTAGTGTTTTTTCTTCCCCTTTAGGGTTTCCCATATATGTGATATGTTCTTATGGTTCATTCTTATGTGGATAGGTGTTTATGTTTGTTAAATCCATATGCTTATTTGAATGGTTCATTAGTACTTAGGTGAAATTGATAAAAAAATGTTTTTTTTTAATATTTATTCACCCCCCCTCTCAGTAATTATGATTCCAAAATTTGGTATTATATCAGGGATTTTGAAGTAGACCTAATAACCTAAGGTAGATCCTAGAAGCAATGATAGCTAGTCAATAATCTCAAGGTGGTTTCTCTACTAATAAGGTTCCATTATTCAATGAAACTAATTATGAATTTTTTATCATTAGAATTAGGAAATATCTAGTGTCAATGGTCCATGTAATATGGAATTTAGGTTTGGATGGATACACTCCACCTCTTACACCACCAACTGATTAGTAGGCAAGAAGGAAAGTGAGAGCAATTCCAAGACAATGAATGCCATTCTATGTGGCCTATCAAAGGTAGAGCTTATGAAGGTAATGAAATGTGATTGATCCAAGGTGATATGGGACAAATTTAATATCATATATGGAGACACCAAGGTAAATATGGACAAGTTATAGAGCTACAGGAGATAGTTTGAAAATTTGAAGATGAATAAAGAGGAAACCATTACATCTTACCTATTTCAGGTTGATGAAGTTATTAATATCATTATAAGATTGGTATAATAAGTGAAATATTATTAATTTATTTAAAATGTATTGATATCACTAACTCCTAAGTTTTATTCTAAGGTTTTTTTAGTACAAGAGATGTAAGATTTGGACAAATTGGAAATGGATGGGTTGCATGGCATCTTAACTGCCTATGAGATGAGAACAAATGAAGGAAGACCTCACAAGAAAGAAACAATATTAAAAGCTAAGAATAAGTTAAAATACAATAAGGTAAAGGATGAGTAATTTTTAGATGTTGATGATGATCAACTGATAGCCATTTTTGCAAGTAAATTGAGGTTTGGCTTTAGTAAGTACAAGGGTAAGTTTCATTTCAAATGTTTAAACTATGGGAAGATTGGTCACTTTTCATCTAAGCGTTATAATAAGAATAAGGATGAGAATGATGAATAACATGAATAAAATCATGTATATGATAATAAGGTCTATAAGCATGACAAGAATGAAGGTAGGAAAGGGGCATTCAAGAACAAGAGAAGTTTATGCACCAAAGAAGACAATAACTCATTTAATGTAAGTGACACAAGTATATCTGATAGTGATGATGGTAATAATGAAATTTAACATGACAACAATGAAACTTAATTCATGGCTATAAAAATAGATAATGAGGGTTACTCAAATGGGAAAGGCATTATGAATGATGAAGAAGAAGTTGAAGTAAACCTTGAGGCATAATTGGTGAGTTCCCTAGAAGATTTAAAGTTTCAAAAAATAAAAAATAAAAAACTAAGATCATTAGTTAAGGACTATGAAGAGTAAATAATTTTTTTTGAATAAATACTAACACATCCAAGGAGTATGATGAGATCATCAATCAGATTAAAGAACATATGGATATAGTCACTACAAGCCTAAAGGCTAAAGAGGAAAAAAGCACCAGGTATGGAAATGAAATGGAATCCTTAAAATATGGTTTGTATTAAGTATATATAAATTTGAATACATTTATGAATTTTGAGAAGAGTACTGATGCTCTAGATAGTATCTTGAGTAGTCAAAAATTTACAACTAATAAGATAGGTCTTTGTTTCAAAGAAGACTAAAAAGAGGTAGCTCAAGTTAAGGAGAATGATATTGAAGACAAGAAAGTCAACATTAAGAGACCAATTAGATATCCTAGCTCTATGAGGTATGCTAATTCATTCAAGGGTTATTATTTAATATGCAATTAGTTTGGTTATAGATTAAGAGAAAGTAGAATACCCTCAAAAAATGAGTACTCATGGGACTATGAAAGGAGTCACACTTCACATCAGTTAAGAGGTATGTATGAGTTTGTTTGATATAGTTTTCATAATATTGGACACATTTAAATATTCTTCCCTAATAGATTTATAAGGTCATCAAGTTAAAACAAGAACTTTGAATCCCATAGAGTGAAAAAGAGAAGGTAAATGAATGTGTGGAAACTAAAGATAGTAAAGATTAGACATGATCAATCTACAAGCTCAAAAGGAATGTTTTCCTTAATAGAGCATACTTCAGATGAGAAATAAAGTTAGGAAGGTCTATTGTCAACTCATATTTATGATCCAAAGGTTGATGAGGAGGTCAAACCTATAGTTCCAATCAAGCCTAAAAGGATATTAAAGGATATCTAGTCTTGTGAGAACATGAAGATCTAGGAATCTCTTCAGGTTGTGTTGTTTTAGTTCCCTATGGAAAGGGGTGACTCCATTAGGATTCATGTAGAATTTTTTTAGTTATCAGAATCTTGATGGATGTTTGGTTTTAGGGGGAGTTATTTAAGTTGTTCATAAGCTCTAAGAGTAGTTGTTGATAAGCATATAAGAGCTCAAGCTATGAAGACAAATGGGGAATTCCTAATTATTTCATTGATAAAATTATTATGGTGGCCTAGTATGTGATCAAAATATTTGTGTCATATCAGTCATGACAAGAACAAGGTGAGTGGTCTTGAGTTCTATGTTTATTGAAAGAAGATATGCATGAAGCATGTTTTTATAACGTTTCATCCTCTATGTGTTGAGATCATGATATAAGAGGTGTGGTTATATATGGTAGTTTATGGATGACCCTTCATCATTAATTTTTAAGGGAGATAAATTTCAATAAGGAATTTTAACTATTTAGTGAAGATGTGAGTGAATAAATTTGAAGAAAGTTTTGCCATCAATGACAAAGTGGGAGTTTGTTGAGAAATATTGTCATTGATGTCAATGTTGATGTCATTGAGTACATATAGTGAATATTTGTGGTGAATGTTATTCTTATCTATCGATAATGAGCTCTTATTGGTTTATGTCAAGTTCAATGTCATGATTCAGGTCAACTTAATGATTGTCAGTATTGTCATAAAAAGGTTTGATGATCAAGTAAGCAATGAAGCATGGCTATTAGGCTCTAGGTAAGATTGAGGTCATGATAACATGTTGATCATATATATATATATATATATATTTAGTGGTGTGAGAGTGTTTTTTTTTTATTATAAGGTAAGCATGATTGATTGTTGATCCTCAAGTACAAGGTGTCTTGAGAAACCTAGTCATAACAAGCATAGTCATATCATGAGCATGTGCATGCTAAGAATGAATATTAATGTGTAGAGGTATTATGTAATTTGAGGAGCATGTAAGGCATATGATCAAGGTTTAGAATCATAAAATATTATTTCAAGATTAGTTATCAATTTCAATTGCTTGAGAAACTTAGTCATGGCATTAGTCATGGCATGTAATGTCCTAATGAGATGGTTTAAACATGATGGATTTTTGAGATGGGTGTATAGAGGCATAAAATGTTGTATGAGGTTTATTTATAATGTATATGAGGCATTGGATAATTCATGCGATTCTTAGGGTGAGCCTATACGGGTAGGACATATAGACCTAGTCTATACCTGACCATTTAAAGACTGCCTAACCTAATGAGGCAACATGATAGATTATCAAAACCTATGAATGATTTAAATAATTGTTTAAGCATGATAAATATTTATTTATTTTAATAATGAGGTGGATATTACATATAAATAATCATTAAGGTTATCTTTTAAGCCTAATGTGGTTTGTATGTCAAGGTTTAAGAGAGCAAAGAGAGAGTGTATGGCCCAATGGGGTATGAAGTTTTATTTTCAAGGATAGTATGAGAATGTGATATTTTTTAATGGTATGATATATTTTATAATATTTTTTGACAAAGTATAATGTCAATTTTTGAATATTTAGGATTGAAAATGTGTTTTAAGGTCTATGAAGTGTATAGGTTGAAGAGTTGTCTACCTGAGATGCTTTTTTAAGTGTTCATTAGTACATGTAACCTATGAATGGGAACTTTATATATTAATGAGATATGGGGAAGGGTCCTAGCTAAGATCTCCTATCATTATTTTTATAAATTAGGGGTAGTCCTTTAAGAGTAATTGTTAACACCAGAAATAGTTTTAACCATCTATAAAATCCTAATAATGACCCAATGTGAAAGTTATTATTCATAATATCCTATAATATTCTCAATATAATATAAAAAATATTTTATCATGTATTTAATTCTCCCAATAATCTCTAGGTGTGATTGGTTTGTCAAGTGTGTGAGCAAACCCTACAAAAAAGTGCTTATTTCTTGGAGATTTATTATACCAGTCAGAGTTGACCAATTCAAAATTGATAAATGGATAAAGGAAAAATTTTGATAATTTTTTTTTATGTACATGGTGGTTTATATATAGGTTATATCCTTCTATATGTGCTAAAATGGTCATCTAAGATAACATGTTGCTAATAGGCCTAATGGTGCAAACAATGAAAAACCCAAGTAAAAGTGAGACGATGATTAGGGATGTGTTATCATGGAATAGAGATGAATCCAATTACATGGATGAATTTTTCAAGGCTTTTTAATATATTTCAATTTTGGATATAATTTTTTTAGATCATTTTATATAGAAAAAATTTGCGCATAAGTTGACTTGTCTAGCTCACTAAGGTCTATGTACAATGAGGTCATCATATTGGTTTGAAAGACCAATATTTCCATTTAACCATATTATATTTTTATTTTTTAATGGTATAATTATCTCATTATATCATCCAAATGCATCATGAGTCTCTATAAATATTCATAAATGTGATTGAAGGTCATTATCACCATGACCGTGCTTTAAGGTAAATTGGCAGTTCTGGGTAAGCAAGTTATAGTGATGAGTTTGAGACTCTATGCCCTGAGTTGAAGCATATAAAATACATGGTTTTTATATTTTATACTTTTATTTCCTATCCATTATTTTTATAAGGTTTGGTACTTAGTTAAATTATTCAAAATGTTTAGTTTAAAATGGCTTGACTGGTTGAGTGAGGTCAGTGAGAGATAAAGTCAACAATTTAGTTTACAACACCAATAATTTTCATTAGATATTATGATATTTTTGAGGTTGATATGAATAAATTTTAGTATCATGTTTATTCATTGTAATTATTTAAGTGTTTTCTTCTATGTGTCATAATTTTAGGTTTACATGACTGTGTTTTGAGGCTAGTTGGTAGTTCAGAGTGAGCATTTTGTAGAGATGAGTTTGAGCCTGTATACCCTGAGTTGAAGTACCTAATTAATGTTTTGATGACCCTAAGGTCATTATTTTTTTGTATATATGTTTTATTTCCATGGTTATTTATATAAATTATGTTTCATCTTTAGAAATTCAATATAGACTTTTTTGTGTATGGGAAGACCTAATTGTGAAAAGTACAAATGGTGTGCCTTAAGTGGTAATTAGCTCTTTAAAAAATTATGGAGCATATATGAGATTCATATGGATTTATATTAGTTTAATATTATTTTTTCCTATCATGTGAGGTATTTTAATGTGTTCTAAGGAATGCAAAGTATAACATGTCCTATAGAAGACCTAATGGGATTAGGTCTCCATGAGACCTAAAGAAGAAATAAGTCCTAATTAAGGTTTGTCAAACCTAAAGAGACTCAGATCAAATTTTATTCATGTATATGATATTTCCTAAGATCTATTCCATGTTCTAACTAAGAGTTTAAGGTTGTTTGTCTGACCAAAATGGATATGAGTAAGATGCTTGTATAAATACAAGGTAGTTTTAGGCCTATTTACATGAGTAGAGTGAGTATGAATGATATTAAACATTTTTTAGTATAAAAAGGTATTTTATACCATAATAGGAGTGTATAGTAATAGATATGACAATTTTATAGAGGTTTTATGTATGAAAATCAAGGTCACATGACCTAATAAGTCTTAAAGAGACCTAATTGAGCAAAGAGACCTAGCAAGTAGTTTGAGAGGGATAAGAGTGTGAAGTTATGAAGAGGTGTTCATAATTAGTTGGTTAAGAAACAATATGTATTAAAGGTTATAAAATTAATTAGGTATTTGAGTTGGTGATGAGTAATCTTGGGTGTTGGTGTCTTCTTGTAAGTGGGTGCTTGCTAAAGCTTATTTGAGTTGGTGTTTAACTAGTTGGGGTTGGTGATCCATGTGAAGTAGGTGCTTAACTAAATTTTGTGTTTATATTATAATACCATAGTATATTTTGATCATGAAAATTATACCATCAATTAATTAACGCTTTCACCTATTATGAAGGTTAAGTTGGAATTGTACTAGTCTAATAGTAAGGGTCTAAAGGTTCAATTACAATCCTAAAGATGTGAGGGGTTTTTAAATGCTATGGGAAAAAAAGTATAAGCTATCACACATAACATATTATATTACAATTTAATTAATCCACTTTATCAAGTAATAAATCATTTTTTATATGAATGTTTAATCTATCTTATCTGACAGAGAAGGTTTAAGGACAAGATAATAACTTGAAAAAGAGAAATATGATTCAATAATATTGTATATTTCAAAGTAATATCTTGATTTTATACTATAATATCTTCCAAATAATCTCAAGATAATAAAATAAAAATATAAGTAAATCAAATTTGAGATAAATAAAGATAAATATATCTTCAATCAAGTAAATAATTAGTGAAACTTAACACACAAGAGACACTACAAACAATAACCAGCAAACTAAAGAAACAAACATAAAGAAAACAGAAAAGAGAAAGACAAAAAACTACCCAAAGAAATGAGGAAAAAAATTAAGAAAACTAAATGAGAATAAAACTTAAGACTAAATTAATCTAAAAAGACTAAATTTGGTCATCTGAAATGCAAACTATAAGAAATAACTAATAGAGAAAACAATATAACTCTAAGAAAGTAACATAAAATAAATAGAACTAAAAGCCAAACTAAGGAAACAAAAAGAAAAATTATATTAATTAAAGACTAATCTAAAATAGATTAGATTATATTATTATTAGAGTCAATATAATGTACAATATAGGAAAATGTGAGTCTCAAAAGAGAGAAATGTCTTAGAAAAATAGATAGATTTTATTTGAGAAACCAACATCTTTCTTTACAAATATATTGAGAGACAACTTTTACAATCAAAATAGATCAATAAAATGTCATAAACAACAAAGTTTTCATCATTATTTGGGTTGAATATTTTCATTTTTCACATAGGACTCCAAACAGTAATCATCAAAAGATGTTAAACTTGACAAGATTTAGATAATATATTTTAAATGATAATAAAAATTGGATATCTTACATTGCCTAAGTAATTACTCAATCGTCAGATAAAATATCATTGGGTCTACCTATAAAAGTCATGTTATCTTAGAGAAGTTGCATATAAGAGAGAAAGATAAATGATTGACTTCAAAATATATAAGTTCTCAATACATGTGTTGTTCATCCTCTTCAAATGAATCCTTGATCTCCTTTTATGCTTCAAACTTAGTTGAAAAAAAATTATAACTAATCTTAGTTAGTTATTAGTTTACTTTAATTAATTTAATTTATAAAATTCAATCAATATAATCAGTTATTAGTTAAAATTTATTTAAGACTAAAAAGTCTTAATAGATCAAGTATTTGAATATAGACTGGGTACTTCTTAACTGGTGGGCACCCTTAATCAATTAATAATAAAATACAATAGCATATGTAAAAACTAAATAGATAAATAAAAATTTAATAAAATTCATATTTATATTAATACCATAATGCATTTTTTAAAATTAATTTAGGAATGTGTGTGTGTGTGTGTGTGTGTGTGTGTGTGTGTGTGTGTGTGTCTATATATATATATATATATATATATATATATATATATATATATATATATATATATATATATATATATATATATATATATATATATATATATATATATATATATATATATATATATATATAAAGTCCTCTATAATTTTTAAAATATCACCACCAAACTATCAAAACTGAAATTCAAAGTATCAAGTCTAAAAGTTTAGATTTTTGAAAACTAAAGTTCAACTAAAAATAAAAGTTTATCCTCTAGACATCTAATAATCATCAAAATCTGAAAGGACCTTAATTACAAGATTCTCCTACTCATTCACACATTCATTGTACTCCATTTCAACTACTAGAATGTGAATTATGTTGTTCTAGAATAAGTTGTAGGATCATCCATCTCTAGTTTAATCTATTTAAGATCTTTGACCTCAACTTGAGTATCTATATCATTCTAATTATCTGATTTTTTGTTTGAAGTAGTATGATGAATCTCAAGAGTATGTTTATTATAGCTTGAAAGTGGATCCTTCAAACTTAATTTCTTTCATCCTAAAATAGGATCCCTTTGAAAACATGAAGGCTCATTATAAACAAAATTCAAGGTAATATTAACAAAATTATTCGCATGGATAACCTCAATATCAAGTTGTGTGGCTTTATTAGCAAGGTGTGGCTCACTGGCATGCTAAAATATTTTAGGAGTAGGTGATTAAATAGGCAAGTGATTTGGATTACTTTGAAAATTGTGAGAGGAACTATTGTGAGAAGGAATCCTAGCATAAAATCTATGGCCATAAAATTCCCTATTACTTTTATGGTTAGTAGGGATAAAAGTCAAAATTTTCAACAGGTTCCAAAATTTAGGATCTACTACATCAAATTGAATTGGCATCCTAACACCTCTATGAAATCTAGGGCCAAATCTCCTAGCTCTAAAACCACTCCTTTGAATTTATATATTTGGGTTTTGTTGATTCACAATGCTACCAAAAGCATGATTTCTTACCCAACCTTGATTATCATCATCTCTATCTGATCTAGGTTGATCACATGCAAACATCTTAAATACAAATTGAAATATATTCAAATTTGATCATGATGGCTAAACAAAAAATTATCATGTATATATTAAAAATGAAATGAGACTTTACATAAAACACATAACCATTTATCAACAAAATTTTTGAACTATCTTGATTTCAATATAACTAAATTATTCCAACTGGATTAAATATCATTGCAATATTCCATTATTTTCATCAAAAAAGGTAATATTCCATTATTCTAACCGTATCTCTTTTAAAAAAAGTAAATCTTCAAAATAAAATTATATCTTAATTTTGTTTTCAAAATAATTTTTACATTTCTTCATGCTTTTCCATTCTCACTATATGAAAACTATCTCAAAAACAAACTGAATCAATTCAAAAATTGAAAGCAAGATTTCACAAACTTTTATTCATGAAAATTCTCTCAAAATTATAAGTATCTCATAAACCATATATATTTTCCATGTCATGTATTTTAACTAAAAAATCAAATTATTATGATTTGCTTGAAAAAGAAACATCATACTATCCCAAAACATGTATTCTGATAGCATTCTTTCAAAAGAAATCTCAACAGTAATCCCTCAAACATAATTTCAACATAAAAATATTCCTTCAATTTAGTTTATCTAAACTGTAAGAATATATCATAGTTTATCAAGTTCAACCATTACTTCAACCTATTTAAATTTATTATCAAAACAAGACCCAAAACTTCAAAATGATCTTTTATCAAATAAATTTTCACAATAGACCGTGACATACTAAGATTTCTATATATATAGTCTCAAAAACATATAATAAATATATGCCATACCAAGCCCAAATATCAAATAGAATATACTGACGCATCACTGTAAAACATTCAACCAATAGAAACTCAAACAACCCATGAAAATTTCCACAACATCATCACATTACATAAAAACACTTCAAGCTATTCAAATTTCCATATTTCATGTTTTATAGAATCCTATTATGTTTAAAATCATCACTTATAAATAGTGAAAATCCAATAAATAAACATGACAAAACCCTTGAGACCAAATCTAATGCATAAATCCAAAAAATATTCATCATTTATCTAGTTCTCTTTTTACAACCAAGATTCATAAATGAGACTAGTACATGAAACTTATGGTTTCAAAACAGTAAGAATAGTCATATTTATATGTTCAAAAAAAATTTAACATAACCCTCTATATCATGGCCAACCATAAACCATACAGACAAAATATTTATGAAAACATACAGACAAAATTATTTTTAATAGAAAACCCTTGAATAAATGAAACTATAGAAAGATATGTCTAAAAACTATATTACATGTTCAAATATACTTTGAAACCACTTCCTTATGACATAGTGAGCATAAAACCCATCAAATATTCATGCAATAAACACGCATATTTTATTTTCAAATACACAAAGCCTCAACAAACCTTTTAAAACTATAGATGGCATGTATGGTTTTTATTTTACTCACAAAGAGCCAAAACTGAGTACACATTCAAAAAAAGTCTCATATATTCTCAAATACCAAGTTCAAACCCAAACTTAACTTTGTATTTCATTGACCATCAAGAATATATCAAAAACCAAACCATTTCTCACTAATATCCATACATGGAAGTGATCATTTAAATTGTATTAATAATTCATCCTTCCAAAACATTCATGCATGGGTTTAAACATAAAATTCTCAATAAAACTTAATAACATGCAGACTAAAAATGATATTCTTTCATGTAACTAAAAATTTATCGAAACATCTAAAAACATTCCTCAAAAACCATTCAATCTATTCAAGGCATACTTGTAAGTGATTTTTTGTAAGATTTCATTCAAAATATCATCTGCAACTCAAGAATCCAAACTAGTAGAGTAACACTTCCATGAAAAAGCTTTGTGAAATGACCAAAACCAAGAAAACCAATCTATTTATAATTGCCATCACCCATTGTAACTACCATGCATATGCATGCAATTTTCATTAGCCTGTTGAAATTGACATTAATATTTAGCACTCTACTAACTAATATAGCAAGGTCATTAAATTTAGAAATCACCAAATTATTTACTAAACATCTTACCAACTTTTTTTTATTTGAGGCATGTACTTCCTACATTGAATGATCAAATTGTCAAAATCTTATTGTAATCTCAAATCATTCAATATACTTTACATTAATTTATCTTTCCAACTAGTGCCATGCTATCCACCAACTCCATGACATTTTTCAAATAAATTACCAACTCATCTTACCATAACATGAACCTTGAAATAAACTTAAATTAACACTTATGTCATAAATCCTTTATATTTAAACAACCCTTATGCATTTCAAAAATTATGGCTTGATATATAGAGTTAAGATGTTAATCTCTGAAATAATAATCTTGAGTGGTCACTATGGCCTTCAAAATAGACTATATTAGAACTTAAGATATAAAATAGAACCTTGGCATTATGAAATATTAAACTTGGGATCTTCTTAGGATGTTTAATTTCCCTAAGAAATAATTAGTCCAATAGACCATTTATATGATGTCTTGAGGACCATGAGCTTGGTTCATAAAACTTTGGCATGAATAAATTATTCCATTAATCATATTGTGTATAATTAGACCTCATGGTTCAAATTTCAACAAAATTAAAATAATATCAATATCAACCAATGTCAATTTTTTCTACAACTAAATTTTACATGATTTTGATCCATTAATCTAACTAGTGAATTCATATTAAGCTCATATGAAGTTCATGATAAATCAAATGATATTTTTTACTTGATAAACCATAAGATGGATTACATTTATCAAACTATAATAATTATGATTAATCTATATGTATACTCATAATTAAATAATGAATTGAGAGGATATTTATTATAATTGATTCATAAACCATTATGATCTATCTAAAACCAAATTTCACATTGAAAATGAAAACCAAATAAGTCACCACAAACTACTCACACTATTAAATGAAAACTATTCTAAAATTTATATCATACTCAATTGAAAATAAATGTATATTTGAATCATCATGACAATCATATAATGCTTTCAACCATCAAAGGTGTACTTATTTCAAATTGAAAATGTATTTCAAACTAAAAATACCATATTATAATCTGATCATGAATCAACTAAAAATAAAATGGTTGCTTATAGATATTTATAGTGATAAATACATATGCATATTTTATTCATTTATCCATTTATGCTTTTCAAAACCACTTAAAATATAAATATGAACTCATAAACCAATTATCATTAATTTATACTTGAAAATATATATCCAGATATACTAATAATTGACTAGGTCCCTAACATAGTTTTAAATTCTATGACTGAGTCATCTCTATGGCAAAAAAGCATTAGTTTTAGGAAAATTGAGGGGGTGTGAAAAATAAGCATAACATTAGCGACATTATTTTATTTTGTCTATTAAAATTGAGTATTAATTAAATTGCCTATTGATAAAACATACTCTTGAGAGTGTGATCCAGGTAAACCATTTTTCAAGTAGCTATGCATGAACCCCTACAATAATGAACTTCAACAGGAGATGAAATGTTCAGTTAGCATGGCACAAAGAAAGGGAATGATATAGTAGGGAAGTTCAGGATGAATGCATAATATAATACAAAATCTAAAAATTAAGCAATACTTCAACAACTAGATACTTCTCAACATATACTATTCATTAATAAAGAAAACTAAATTTATAAAGAGTAATTTCTAAAAATAATTGATACTTATAGTATATTTACAACATCTTTGCATTCTTCCTTCATAATTTGAAACTCTTCCATTTGTAACACTCATTGATATTTTAAAATTAAAAGTTGGCACATCAAAAGGCAAATAGACCAAAATATAAACAACAAAGAAATGAAGCACAAAACCAAAAAAAAGTTGAAAAAAAAAGAAAAAAATAGATCCATAAGTATCTAATCGTGGAATAATTTTAAATGATGGTCATTAACTAAGTAACACAGCCAATTTCCTTTAAGGTATTTTAAATGAAAAGAATTATTTCCAAGCATAGTGGCAATTATATAAGGACTAATTCATATTGAATCAAATTTATGATGTTTACCAGGATCTTTGTCAGCTTTATCTCAATATAAAACTAGATCACCAACTTTAAACTTTTTATTAGACTTTTTTTTTATTGAAAAACTTTATAAATTTTTTTAACCATTTCTAATGTCTACAACATTGTTGCTTTAGATTCATGAATTGATACTAAGTCATGTAATCTTTGTTCAATCAAATTATTATATTCAGTAATATATTATAAAGTGGTTCTAGCTAAAGAAATCTGAAGTTCTATTGGTAAGGTGGCTTCAAATCCATAACCCAACATGAAAAGTGAATAATTGGTTGCTACCTTAATAATAGTTCTATCAACCCATAAAACTTTTAAAGTTTTAATATGTCAATTTCTTTTATTTTCACAAACTAATTTCTTCATGATCATAATCAAATTTTTTTTCATTGATTTAACTTGGCCATTACCTTGAGGATAATATTTAGATGAATGACTATATAAAATAGAACACTTTCCCAAAAATTCTAGAAATTCATTCAAAACAAACTGAGGTCCATTATCAAAAATGATCTCATAAGGAACTCCAAATCTAAAAAAAAAATGATTTTCTAAAAATGAGATTACTTCACATGTTACAAAACTTTTAAGTGTTTTGGCCTCAGGCCACATAGTGAAATAATCTGTAGATACTAGTATATACCTATGACCAAAAGATGAAGGAAGATGTATATCTAAAATAAAATCAATTACCAATTTTGTGAAAAGTTTTTTAAGAATGACAGGATTTAAAGGTATAGTAGACACCTTATCTCTACTAATAAATAATTGACATGACATGCAAGAATGAACTAACTTATAAACATCTTGAAATAGAGTAGGCCAATAATAACCCACTCTTAAAATCTTATAAGTAGTCATTTTTGCAGCATAATTTCCACCATAATTTCCTTCATGATAGTCTCTAAAAACTTTTTGATTTTGATCATGCATTAAGCATCTCAATAAAACTCTATCTCTATTTTGATAAAACAAAAAAAACTAAGAAACAAAAATTTAAATATCTTAACCATAAAGAACGTCTTTTATTTTTATCAAGATTATTAAGGAAATCCCTATTTTGAAAATAAAAGACCAATTCATGATACTAGTCATTTTAAATCAATAAACAATCCCATTCATTCTTTTAAAACCAAATATGAACTTTTTAAAAAAATCAAAAAAATTCAATCTTTAAATGAGGCTTTGCATTTGTTATCATCAATTGACAATATCAAAAAATTAATATCTATTGAATTATTTTCAGCTAAATATTTTTCTAAGTCATTACCTTTTATCATTTTTGAAGTTTTAAATTCAAGATCAAACTCTTAAATATGTAAAATCCACTTAGAGAGCCTTCCTTGAATGGTTGGTTGTTTTAAAAGATAAGATAAAATAGGCACATAATATCACACAAAAATTCTATTTCCCATCAATAAATAATGAAATTTAATCAAAGAGAAAACTAATGAGCAAAAAAAAAATTCAATAAGAGGGTACCTAGTTTCAGCATCTTTTAAAACTTGACTCATGTAACTAATTCATTTTTTATCATTATTTTTAAACTCTTGAGTTATTACAACTCCAAATTCCTTTTCATTAGCATTAACATAAATAATATATAATTTTTTTAAATCTATTTTAGTAATAACAAGAGCAATTATAATGGCTTTTTTAACATTATTAAATGCTAAATCAGCACCTTCATCTCAAGCATATTTTTTATCTTTCTTAAGTAATAATTACAAAGGATTAGACTTATCATCAAAATCTGATATGAATTTTCTAACAAAGTTTATTTTATTAAAGAAAGATCTTAAATTGAATTGATATTTGGGAGGAGGTAACTATTTAATAGCTTTAATGAGTACATGATCTATAGAAATGTCATTCTTAGAAATAATATGAGCTAACAACTTACCTTTGGTGACACCAAAAACTGATTTCTTTAAATTCAAATAAATACCATACTTTCTACATCTTGTGAAAACTTCATCAAGATGATCTAAATGCTTTTTCATTTCTTCAAATGAATGGTGAGATCATATAAATAAACTTGAATAATAATGCCAATTAAGTCATCAAAAGCAACATGCATAGCTCTTTAAAAAGTAGTTCATGTATTCATTAATGTGAAAGACATTCTATTATAATCAAAATTCCCTCTATGAGTATTAAAATTATTCTTATGTCTATCTTTAGGATTTACAAAACTATGATTATAACCAAAAAAAACCATCTAATAAAGATAGCATTTCTAATACTACAACTTGTTTTAAAATTAGATTTATACTTGGTAAAGGAAACTTTTCCTTAATACTATCTTTATTAAAAACTCTAAAATCAACATATAATCTAATATCACCATTTTTATTCCTAATCGACACTAAATTAGTTACACCTTAAGAATATTTTATAGGGAAAATAAAACCATCATCAATCATTTTATCTAAATCTTTGTTAATAGTGTCTTACAATAAAGGGCTAATTCTTCTTATTTTCTATCTTACAGGTTTAATACTAGATCTTATAAGTATGTCATGTTTAATAATTTTAGTATCATAACTTTTAATATCTTTATACAACAAGGGAAAAACATCAATAAATTCTTTAAATAACTTAATGAATTTAACCTTCTCATTTGCATTAACTTGGATTCCTAGATAAACATATTTTTGATCCTCTTAACTAAGTTAATAGGAATAGTCTCACCTATGATTTTCTTGGAGGGTTATTTCATTATATAAATTTTGGGATGATCATTAGGTGTAAACATAGATTCCAAACTTACTAAACTAGCAGGTAATTTGTTAGTACTTAATTGCAAGTCATTTTCAAAATTTAGCATATAATTATCATGATCAAAATAATTACCCTTAATAAATAATATATATGTTCATCACAACTAAAAATAGGTCAATTATCATTTAAATCAATAATTTTAGGTCAAAATTTTTCTGCATAAGAGGAGTTTATGGTAGGTTCACCTTCACTTAGAGTTGGATTAGATGCAAAAATATCAAGCTTATCTACTCTAATATTAAATTCTCTAAGAATATGAGTGATATTAAAGGCTTCAAAATACTTAAGTAAAGACCAAACTTTTTGCATATAATGATGTAGGTTAATTTGATTAGTTTTATAAATTTTTCAAAGTTGCCTGACAACTAATTCAGAATCTCCAAAGACTTCTAAATGTTTAATGTTATTTCTATTAATTTCTCCAAACCTAAACATAAATCTCTAAATTCTATAGTATTATTATTATTACTATTTTCAAATGATAATTTGAAGGCATAATGAAAAATTTTACCAATAGGATAAATTAGACAAATTCTAGCACCATTACCTTGTTGAGAACAAGTTCCATTAAAATGGATTGACCATAATATATTTCTTTCAAAGAATTCCTCAAGTTGATTTTCTGGTTCATCTAATTTTATCGATTTATAAGTTCCAATTCTTGTCTCAACATAAGAAATGGTGGAAGAAGTGGATGACTTTGTTGGTGCCTATATTTGCTCCAAATTTAGATACCAACATGGGATTATTAAAAGAATATGTGGACAACTTAATACATGTTTCCATGCCAAATCACTCTTTCCATGTTGAGTTAGTGGTTTTAGATGCAACATGTGTTTAAGCTAACACATAGCCATGCTACATAACCTAACCACATTGGCTTATGAAAATTAATGTTGCATATGATAAACCATGCCATAGGAGAAAACATGCCTACATGGAACACAATAAAAAACAGTTGAATGTTTTAAAAATGTTGAGGATGTTTGGTATGTTGGCAAGGTTTTGAAGGTTGATTGTTAAGTCAACTATTATTAAACATGTTCTAAGATCCACCAGGAAACCAATATTTGAAAATAATTTTGAGATTTGTATGTTGACTATGGGTTGGCAAAAAGTGGAGACCAATGTGCACTTTGCACCAATCAATGTGCAAAGTACTTGGAAATCTCTAAATCCCATGAAGAAGAGTATGGAGTATGATAGAGAATTTCATATTGACTACACATTGACCAAGAAGTGCAAAATGATACAGAGGTCCCCATGGTTGTAAAAAAGAGAGGGAATTGGTGGAAGGTGGAAGGTAAGATGAACTTTGAACTAACATGAAGTTCAAAGTGTGAAGTGTTGCACCATCCCCAAAATCTATAAAATGTGAAACATGAATTCAAATGATAGAAGGTGGAGGTTCAAAAATAATCTGCAATCTCCCCAATGTGCAAAGTGTATCTTCACTTTCAAATCTTATGGAAGGGAGGAGAGAGGTAAGATGGAAGAAATGGGAATGTGAGGTGTATTTTACACCAACCCACATGCAAAATGTTGGGGCATTTATTGATTTTACAAGGCTTGGTAAATGGGTACGAAGAAATTGACAATATAAATGGTACAATTTGCTCCAATTATTACATGGGATCAATGCCCAATGGTGGTTTTATCCAATATGAAGGGGATTGAAGAGGAGTAAAGATAGGAGTTAAATATTGAAAAATCCAAAAATTACAATATTCAAAAAAATGCATATGAGGCCCCAAACTCCCAAGGAAAGTTTCAGTAGGAAAAGCACCTTACAAAATACAAGTCTCTAAAATCCATCATGTACATTAAGGTCAAATCTCCCAATCCTTCCAATCAAAGCACATGGGAAAAATCAACTTGAGAGGAATTTTAGGGTGATGTTGAGGAGAAATGAAATTTTTCACTTTTGCAAATTTCAAATTGCACCTCTACAAATTACACTTGTGCAAATTGTAATCATGCAAATTATACCTATGTAAATTGCACCTATGTAAATTCCAGCAATGCAAATTATAACCATGCAAATTTCACCTCTATAAATTCCAACTATGAAAATTATACCTTTACAAATTAAAACCATGCAAATTGCAACTATGTAAATTGTACCCATGTAAATTTCAAATTGTAATTTTGCAAAAAGGTTAAAAAGTGAAAATAATGCATTTATGCATTAAAAAAGTGTGGAAAAAACCCTAAAAATCAAAGTGAAAATGGAAAATTTGTAAGAGGCAAAGGTGCAAAAAAGTAAAAATTTGAAAATAACCTAAGTCTTTTATATTTTTCATTATTGTGCTTATCCAAACTCCTCCATGGGAGAGAGATTATGGGTCTAAAAATCCAAGGCAGACCACTCCAAATAAGATCATTTAAAGGGCCATGGATATAGAATATTTCCATGAAATCATTACAAGATCAGGATGTTCCATAGCATACATAAAGGGAAGGAGAGAGGTCCAAGAGTTTTTAGTTTTGTTAGTAAGTGGTCAAGGGCATCTTCAAGAAGTTATAGATGAGGACAAAGTTTGTCTAGCCTCCCCCATGAATATTCGTCTTCCATCTCATGTAACAGGTATCTCAAACTAAGAAAACAAAATATGTGCTTTGAATCTTCATCATTTCTTATAGAGTTAGTTAGAGGACTCATTTTCCTGGAAAATACATGAAGATTTTAGGCATGGCAAAGGGTTTTTCCAATTGGGAGCATCTTGGCAGAACTTGGAGGGGTGTTTTGCACTTTTTAAAATTTTAACCCTCATTGAAGGATCTAAAAATGGTAAAAATATGTATAAATAGAGGGTTTTTCTCTATTCTTGGTGGTATTTGACCATTGTGTTGGTCATTATTTTGGTCTTTATTTTTCTCTCTAAGTATAGGCTCTTCTAAATTTTAGGATCATGGTTGTGTGTGTTTTTCCTCTTTTACTAAGGTGGTTTCAGTTGTATAACAATTATCAATATTTTAGAGAATAGTTATATGTCTCCCCTACACAACATGGATCAAATCCATCATGCTTGTCCCCATGGGAGCATTTTGAAACATTGGTGTGTGTAATATTTTATTTCAAGTTAATGGAAAATACTTGTGGTTCTTTATTGTACCCTATTAATAAAATGAAATGAGATGGTTTACATGTTATGTTGATTGGATATATACCCTTGTGCTTATGTATGTTTTCCATCTCAGGAATAGAACTAGGTTATAAACCCCTTTTTGCATAGAGATTTGGAAATATTTTGTTGAATACCTCATTAGGGCACCCTAGGTTCATGAATTTAGTAGGAGAAAGTATTTGAGATTCTAGTTTTAGTGTATGTTATAAGGTTTCATGGATCATTTAGGAATTTGAATTTTATTGGTACCAATGGATGAAAATTTCTCCTTATAGTTTTCATGGCTTGCATTATAGTTTTCCTACATCTTTGTAATAGGTGATGTCATGTATATTGAAAAAAACCCTGTTGTTTGAAAACTACCAACACACCACCCCTTTTTATTATTATCTAACTGTTCTACCCTATCCTACCCTATAAATAATACACCTTTTACATATAAGTGTTATTTACTTGAAAATGCATAAAATATTGCATACTTAACATGTTTTTTTAATTTTTGTGTTAAAGACCCAGCACTACAACTTTCCATTCATCCCATGTTGTTGAAAATTATTTAGAATAAAAGATGAAGTCACAATTTCATTTGTATTTATTAGCTTATATATAGCCTATAAAATTTGTTCATTCCATGTGACAACCCTTCCTAGGTGAAGTGAGCAAGTTTGGTTGGTTTGGTCAGATTTGCATCTTTGTACTGATAATCCCCATGAAGATTGAATTGTATAATATCTCCATGTGAGCAAGATATCTTGTAGGTTCTCTCACCTTGATTTAGGAAAAGCTTGAAGTAGCAAGGAGCTGACTATACCCTTTTTAGGTGCCTCTCAATCATGTTTTGCAATCAATCTAATCTTAATGTCAAACCATTCCCTGGATACAATGACATACTAGTGGGTTTTTCATCATTACTTGCCATTTTATCTCAAGTGTGAATCACCAAGTGTATATTGTGTATAACTAGGAACCAACACTTTTATGGCACCATTATCAGGGACACATTCTTGTCACCCATGTTGCCATGGAATTTTGTAGAGAGCTAATTATTAAGTTTAGGTTTGAAAGAATTCTATGCCACTATTTTATGTAAGTAATCTTAGTTGTGTTTTAGACAAATATTTATTCATTTTATCTTGTGTCTAAAAATTGGGATTATTTGAGCATGATTTATTATCTTGGCCATCAAAACTGCAACACTCCACTATGGACATGCCAAGAATTTGAGAGATTTGATAAACTGACATCTACTAAATTTATTGCAAAGAACTAAAAATTTGTCATATTTTGAGGTGGTTTCCCCTTATTGAACATGAATCTAAAACTTTCATTGTCTTTTCTTTCATACATCATTACTAACTTTAGCAAGATATGGTTTCAGCATGCATCACTACAAGTTTGTAAATGGTTATATTATAAAAGTTTTCTTCTAGTGGCAACTCAAAAAAATCATTTAGTTTCAATGAAAGATCAGTGCCCACTTCAAATATATTTATATTTGAGTGTTCTTTTTCTTGTAAATTTAGAAGGACCGAGGTCATCTTTTAATGATGAATCAGCTAAGAAACTTGTCTCACCCTTAAGTGTTCATCAAAAAAGAAGTAAACAAGTTTAGAGGCATGTTGAACAACATAGTACAGCTATAAAGGACTACTTGGGCTATCAAGATTCTGATAAATCTAAACTTTTATTTGTTGAAATTCTTATTGCTAAATATTTTTATAATTATTCAGACTATTCAAAATCATATAGTCTTATTTACTATCTAGCTCCTTCTTAACCAACCAAATTCCCTCCTAAGGTTGATCCACCTCATTCACCCCTTCACATCCCTTTACCATTTGTGCATGAACCTATCATTGAACCAATCATGAATCATAAGGACTAAGATGTGAATGAGTGTCCTAAATTTAGAATTACTAGGTTCAGATGTATAAATTTTGATGACATGGAAGGTTATTTTAATGAAGTCCCAAATGAAGTAAGGAAATACCTTTTAAAATTCCAAGGGAACAATGCAATGAGTGGTGATCAACACTTGAAGACTTTTCATAATATTATTTAAGACTATGAGGTTGAGAACAAGGATGTGTGCATTAAGTTGTTTGTGTATATGGTAGAAGAAGATGTTCATGATTGGTTCAATTCCCTTCCTCATGGATGCATTGATTCATGGGAAGAGATGAAGAATGTTTTTAGAATTTAGTATGGTGATATAATTGATCCTAGATTTCTTTTGGTTGAATTTTAAGACATAAATAAGAACCCTAATAAGTGTGTGCAAGACTTCAACACATGGTTCAACAAAGTTATGATTTGGCTAATTGAGAAGATCAGGCTAAGTGATACAACATGCTTGATAAAGTATTATGATGCCTTTGATAATAAGGTTGGATACTACTTGAGGGACAAGGATCCCACTAACATATTATTGAAATTTAATATGTCCATCTAAATTGAGAATAACATAAAGGTTATTGGAAATCCCATGAACAAGTAAGCTAGTGTAAAATTGATCCATCTTGAAAATGCATAGTCCACTAAGGTAGTCAACCTTGAGGAGATTATTAAGACTTTGGCCTCTATTATCAAAGAGATGTCTTAAAAGTTGGATAAAGATGAAAAATGGGATACCCCATGTTTCTACCAGTCAAGAGAAGACTCCAAACTTGAATCAATAACCAATAAGTCCTGCATGTGATCATAGAAATCATAAAAGGAAAGTTGGAAGAGAAGTGCCTGATTCATAGCATGCCAAGGTAAATGCTATGAATTATGATTTTGACATTGATTAGTGTGATAACGGCTTCCTTACAAATCCTCCATGTGATAATATTTCACTAAGTGATGAATATGTAGATGATCTTGGGTCTACATCTTATGGTGATGATGAGATTATGATGTTCAATTATCAAGACTCCCCAAGCATGTTTTCTACCTCTACAAAAATGATGAATGTTACTACTATCGATAAATTTTAGAGCATGGTCAAGAAGGTATGTATCCCAACATATGATTTTTCTTGTAATGATAATGTGACACAAGCGAATGAGTTACCCAATCATGATGTAATTGAAGATCCAAAGTGTGCTTTGAAAGAAGTACCACACACGAATGTGGAATTGGGTAACCCCATTGGGAATTTGGATGTTGTTGAGCAACTAACTATTCTTAATGATAGATTTGACAATGGTGTTTTTTGGAGAATTTAAATCAGTGAAGATGGTTTTATATTTTCTACCCTTAAAGATAAAATTTTTTAGACTTATTTTAAGAACTTCAAGTGCACAAATGATGTTATTAATCTTGAGGCACTCCTACTTGGTACTTACCTAATTATAACCTAGAAATAAGCTTATTTATAGTTACTAAAGAGGTACCAAGATATTTTAGCATGGTCTTATCTAGATTTAAGATCATGTAAAGAGTATTTTTTTAACTTGTCATCCTATCACAGCCTTGCAACAAACCTTTCAGGAAAGTGTAAAGATTGGTTCACTTCAGCTTGGCCACCAAGCTACTAGAAAAGTTAAAGAGATTAAACGATGTTAGAATTCCATAGCCACCACTTAATGGTGAATATATAAACTGAATAAGACTATGAATCTGTATATATGGTAGTCTTATTATTTTGTTGATTTGTTTCCCCTCTACTTTGGACCTTGTTTGTATAATTTACCTTCATGTTTTTTATTATATGTTCATTTTTATATTTTCTTGATCTATTTTTGTCAGTATAACATATTTTTTTGAGCCTACATGGGTGCTTGATAAATTTTAATCCAATTTTTGACTCCATATCCCAATTGATTGGCACCTGGTCTTATGTTTTTAGGTTCTTTTCACACATATACATCCCCAAGAAAGAGCCAATGTTGGTGCCTATATTTGAACCAAATATATATACCAACATGGGGGTCTTAAAAGTATATGTAGACAACTTAATACATACTACTAAGCCAAATGAATCTTTCCATGTTGAGGTAGTGGTTTTAGATGTATCGTGTGTTGAGCCTAACACACAGCCATGTTGCATAAGCTAGACACATTGTCTTATGAAAATTACTATTGCATATGATAAATTATGCCATAGGAAAAAAATGTGACTACATGGAACAAAGTCAAAAATATTTAAATGTTTAAAAAATGTGGAGGATGAATGGTATGATGGTAAGAGTTTGAAAGTTGACTATAAAGTTAACTAGGTGCTAAAATCATTTCAAGCTCCACCAAGAATTCAATTTATGAAAAACAAGTTTGAGATTTGTATGATGACTAGGGGTCAATGAAAATGAAAGAACAATGTGAAATTTGTGCTATTACAACATGAAAAGAGCTTGGAAATCTCTAGATCCCATGAAAAAGATGCATGGAGTATGGTAGAGAATTTCATGTTAACTATACATTGACCAAAAAGTGCACAATGATATGGATATCCCCATAGATAGGGACTTGGTAGAAGGTGAAATGTAAGACACACTTTACACCAACACAAGGTGAAAAGTGTAAAGTACTACACTATTCCTAGATTCTATAAAATGTGAATCATGTATGCGAATGGTGAAAGGTGGAGGTTCACAAACAATTTGCACTCTCCCTAACAAACAAAGTGCATTACTACTATGCAAATTGTAACCATGCAAATTGCACCTATGAAAATTAAAACCATATAAATTATACATGTACAAATTACACCTATGCAAATTATAACTATGAAAATTGCACCTATGCAAATATCAATTGTACAAATTTCAATCATGAAAATTACACTTTTGTAAATTATAATCTTGAAAATTTCACCTCTACAAATTGCAACCATGCAAATTACAATTGTGTAAATTTCACTCATGCAAACTACAGTTGTGAAAATTACAACTTTGTAAATTACAAATTTGTAAAAGGGTCTATAATCTCACCAAAAGGGTCAAAATGTGAAAATAATGCATTTATTAATTAAAAAGTATGGATAAAACCCTAAAAAATAAAGTGTAAAAGGTAGATTTGTAAAAGGTAGAGGTGTAAAAAAGTAAAAAGTTGAAAATAATCCAAATCTTTTGCATTTTTCATTATTGTTCTCATCTAAGCTCCTCCATGGGAGAGAGACTATGGACCTACAAATCCAAGGTGGACCACTAAAAATAGTATCATTCAAAGTGCCATGGATCCAAAATATTCCCATAAAATAATTGTATAAGAAGGTTGTTCCATGGCATGTATAAAGGGAAGAGGAGTTGTCCAAGAGTTTCTATTTTTGCTAGTAAGTGGTCAAGGGCATCTTTAAGTAGTTACACATGAGAAAAAAAATTGTTTGGCATCCCCCATGAATATTCTTCTTTCAGTTCGTGTAAGGGGTATATCCAATGAATAAATCAGAGGATGTGATTTGAATCTTCATCATTTCTTGTAGATCTAGTTAGGGGAATTGTTTTCCTAACAAATACATGAAGATTCCATGTGTGGTAAAAGGTTTTTCCAATTGTAATCATCTTAGTAGAACTTGGAGGGGTGTTTTGCACTTTCAAAAATTGTAACCCTCAATCCCATATTTGAAAAGGGTAAAAATTATATAAATAGAGGGATTATCCTCTATTCTTGGTGGTGGTTGGCCATTATGTTGGTCATTGTATTGGTCTTTTCTTTTATCTCTAAGTATAAGCTCTTCCAAACTTTGGGATCATGGATGTATGTGTATTTTTCCTATCTTTCTAAGGTGGTTGTAGCTAAACAACCATCAATAATATTTGAGAGCATATTTATATGTCTCTCTTACACAACATGGACTAAATCCACCATACTTCTCCCCATGGTAGCAATTTAAAACATTGGTGTTTGTAAGATTTGATTCTAAGTTAATGGAAAATATTGATGGTTATTTATTGTATCTTTTTAATGAAATTCAATGAGATGTTTTACATGCTATGATGATTGGATATCTTTCTTTGTGCTTATGTATAGTTGTTATCTTGGGCATTGAACTAGGTTATAAACCCCTTTTTGCATAGAGGTTTGGAAATATTTTGTTGAATACCTCATTAGGGCACCCTAGATTCATGAATTTAGTGGGATAAAGTATTTGAGATTCTAGATTTAGTGTATGTTCTAGGGTTTTAGGGATCATTTGGGCATTTGCATTCTATTAGCACCAATGGATGTAAATTTCTCCTTATAGTTTCCATGGCTTGGATTTTATTTTTTCTACATTTTTGTAATAGGTGATGTCATGTATGTTAAAAGAAACCCTATTGTTTGAAAAATACCATAACACCACCCCTTTTTATTATTATCTACTATCCTACCCTATCCTACCTACAAATAATACACCCTTTACATATTATAAGTGTTATTTTCTCATAGATATATAAAATATTTCATACTTAACATTTGTTTATATTTTGTGATTTAAAGACCCAACATTGCAATTTTTCATTCAACGCATGTTATACAAAATTATTTAAAATGAAAGTTGTAGTCACAATTTCATCTGTATTTAGTAGCTTGTATCTGGCCTAGAATATTTGTTCATTTTATGTGATAACCATTTTTAGGTGGAATGAGTAAGTTTGGTTATATTCTATTCATATTCACGTCTCTTTGTGTTAATAATACCAATAGTGGTTGAATTGTAGAATCTCTCCATGTGAGCAAAATACCCATATGAGCAAGATACCCCATAGATCCTCTCATCTTGGTTTAGGCATAGCCAAAAGTAACATGGAGCTGACCATACCCTTTGTAGGTATCTCTCAGTCATATTTTGAATTTGATCTAATCTTGATGCCAAACCCTTCCCTGACTATAATAACATGCTAGTGGGTTTTTCATCATTGTTTTCTATTTCCTCTCAAGTGTGCAAGGATAAGTGTACAAGGTGTATAACTGAGAACCAACATACTCTATAAGAGTACTAGACCAATCTTCTCTTTTTATGAAATCAGTTTATTTATTAATGTAAACCTATGTAATATCATTTCAAATAAAAATATCAATTTTTTTTTACCAATCTCTTCTTAGAAATATAGTATAATTACTAGGAATATGTAGAACTTAGAAATTAATCATGCATCTAATTATTTCATCTTGAGAAATCTTAATGACTAAGTCATGAAACTTACCACAACTTTACTTTGTCTAGAATAAAATCCAATAAGTTTTATATTATCAATTTCATAATATATACCTAATTAATCTATAATGAATTTTAGCATTATATTATTTGAAGCACCTGTATCTAAGATACAATTATGAATTACCTTATTAGTAATTTTAATTGTTACATAAAATGGTGGTATATAATATGAAGGAGGGTCATAACTTTGGGCATAAATAGTTAATTATTCATTACTGCCTTTTTCATGTAAGCCTACATCAATTTTAGGATTTTTAACAGCTTCATTGATTTTATCAAGCTATCTTAAAAGGCTAGCTACCTATAGTAATAAGAATATAACTTTGATTTTAGATAAATCATCAATTATATTATAATTTTTAGCATCAGTTTGTATAAAAATTTTAGGCTTGTAATTTTGATATTGACTATTATTATAACTAATTGATAAAAAAATATTTTGAATAGTATTATTAGCTAAACTACTTGAAGCATTATTCTAAACTATTTTTCTTTTATCATTAGAAGAAGAAGAATTATTTTTTGTTTTAATATTTTGAGAAGAGCTATAATCTTTATTTATAGTATTCACAGCATAAGCATTTTCATTTTTTGATGGATCATCAAGAGCACACATATTTATGTTGTCTACTCAATTATTAGATATAAGATCTTTTCCTTGAATT
Organism: Torreya grandis; assembly: GCA_037957365.1. Classification (NCBI taxonomy): domain Eukaryota; kingdom Viridiplantae; phylum Streptophyta; class Pinopsida; order Cupressales; family Taxaceae; genus Torreya; species Torreya grandis. The sequence continues at coordinate 1,970,774 of JARHVA010000457.1, forward strand.
TTTTTTTTTAAATTTGTGAAAATCAACACATGAATCTAGAACATGATACAATTCACATACATTACATTAATAATCAATGTCTAATTTTTTAATTTCAATATTATTTTTATTAGATGAAGAAGGTTTATCATTTTATTATTTTTTAACAGTGACCAGCTCATTTCTTAGACCTTGAATAGCTTTTAAAATTTTTGCATTATCTAAATTTATACTTGTAAGATATCTATATTTAAATCTAATACATTTAATTTATTTTCATATCCAATATATAATGTTAATTTTTTTTATCATATTCTATAATATCCCTATCCTCTAAGGCCATTTTATATTTTAGAGCTAAATTATTACAAAAATAAACTCTAGATAACTTCTTATAAAGTCTAAAATCATGATGGATTTTTTGATGTAGCTTAGTGAATATGATAACGAAATGATAAATGAGCTCACCTAAATCAAGATAAAAATTCACAAGGTCATTGACTAAATCAAAGTATTCTTTAGCTTTTTCAAAAGATAACTCTAGCCATTCTTCAATATTTTTCCATGTGTTGATCACTTTGGTAGGTAAACTAATAAATTCTTGGTAAGCTTTCCCTTCAAGTGTTTGAGAAAAAACTCTTAAACAAATATTGTCACTTGTTATACCAAAATTAATGCAAACTAATCTAAACGTTTCTAAATGATATTCCCATAATTCTGTAGAAGCACCAAAAAAATTTGGTATACTTAACCCTTTAAGTGAAGGTAACTTACTAGGATGATTTATAACATTAATTGGATTTGTATTAATCCATGGTGTTACAATTATCTATTTTTGTTCTTCAACTTCAACTTTATCTTCACTTTCAGTGAGATCATTCTGATATTTATTGTCTTGTAGTCCATGAATCAACTCTTTTATCCTCTCTTCTATTTGATCTCTTATTGAAAACTTCAAAAATCTCCTCTACTTGAATTGGTTGATTCTTTTAAACCTGATTTAACTGATTTAATTGTAAATTTATAAAAATGAGTTTAGAGGGTGAAACCAGATAAATCAAAAAGAAAGGAATAAAAAATGAAACAAGTTCTAGGCCTAGGATTAAAAGCTAAAACTCTATCTATATGTTCTTGAATTCATCTGTTTGTATTCAAAACATTATGTTGAGTTTCATTAGTAAGGTTAGATACCAATCTATCTCAAATTATACTATTTATTCTTGTTAGTTTATGACTTGAATATTATACTAAAGATTATGAGGATAATTATAACATTCATAAAATGTTAGATTAAAAGCAACATCAAATTATCATCTACAATATCAATTATAGGTTGAATAATAGGAGGTTATCCTTGAAATACCATGAGTAAGAAAAAAATAAGACTTTAATAAATAAGATTTATAAATTTCTCAACAAATTCACCAAATTTGTTGATGATGAAAATTGTACCATCAATGAATCAACCCTTTTACCTATTTTTAATGTTAAGTTAGAATCATACTAGTCTAATATTAATTTCCTAAAGGTTTAATTATGATCCTAAAGATGTGAGGAGTTTTTAAATGTTTTGAAAAATAAATAATAAGCAATCAAACATAACATATTTTATTATAATTTTAGAAATCCACTTTATCAAGTAATGAATAATTTTTTATATGAATATGTAATCTATCCTATCTAAAAGAGAAGGTCTATGGAGAAGAAAATATATTGAAATAAATAAATCTAATTCAATAATATTATAAATTTTAAAGTAATATCTTGCTTTTCTATTGTAATATCTTCCATGTAATCTCAAGATAATAAACCAAAAATATAAGTAAATCAGATTTAAGATAAACAAAAATAAATAGATCTTTAATCAAATAAATAATTAGAAAAAATTAACACATTAGAAACACCATAAACAACAACCAACAAACTAAAGAAACATATATAGAACAAATATAAAAGATAAAAACAACTAGCAAAAGAAACAAGGAAAACAAATAAGAAAACTAAATGATAATAAAACTAAAGACTAAATTAATCTAAAAAATATATATCTAGTAAACTATCTAATCTTAAATCTAAGTCTAATAAATAATCTAAACTAAGACTAAACTTACAAATAACTAATTTGAAATATAAACTATAAGAAAGAACTAATCAAGAAAACAATCTAACTCTAAGAAAGTGAATTAAAGAAAATAAGAATAAACAATGAACTAAATAGAACTAAAATAAAAACTAAGTAAACCAAAATAAAAAATAGAATAATTAAATATTAATCTAGAATAGATTAGACTATATTAAAATTAAAGTCAATATAAAGTACAATTTAGGAAAATGTGAGTTTCGAAAGAGAGAGACATCTTAGTAAAATAGACAGATTATATTTGAGAAACCAACATCTTTCTTTACAAATGTCTTGAGAGACAAATTTTTAAATCAAAATAGATCATTGAAATGTTATAAACAATGATATTTTTATCATTATTTAAGTTGATTACTTGGATTATACACATAAGACTATAAATAACAATCATCAAAAGATGTTAAACTTGACAAGCTTTAGATAATCTATTATAAATGATAATAAAAACTAGATATATCTATGTTGCCTAAGCAATTATTCAACTGCTAGAGAAAGTATCATTAGATTTATCTACAAAATTCATGCTATCTTAGAGAATTTGCATAGAAAAGAGAAAGATAAATGATTGACTTCGCAATGTATAAGTCTTCAATATCTATGTTGTTCCTCCTCTTAAAATTAATCTTTGATCTCCTTTTATGCTTCAAACTTAGTTGAAAAAAAAGTTATAACTAACCTTAGTTAGATATTAATTTAGTTTAATTAATTGAATTTATAAAAGTCTATTAATATAATTAGTTATTAGTTAAAATTTATTTAAGACTTAAAAAGATTAATAGATCAAGTATTTGAATATAGACTAGGTACTTCCTAACGGGTGAGGACACTTAATCAAGTAATAATAAAATAGAATAATATATATAAAAAATAAATAGATAAATAAAATTTTAACAAAATTCCTAGTTATATTAATAACACAATGCGTTTTCTAAAATTAACTTAGGCATATATATGTATGTATGTATATGTTAAAAAACTAAATTATGCTATGCTTTTCAAAATATCATCATCAAAATATAAAAATTGAAAGTCAAAGAATCAAGTTTGAAAGTATAGAATTCTACTAACTAATGTTCAACTGAAAACAAAATGTTATCCTCTAGACATCCAATAATCATCATAATCTGAAAGGACCTTAATTAAAGGTTTCTCTTACTCATTCATTGTACTCAATTTCAATTACCGGAAGGTTAAATATGTTTTATTCAAAATCAATTGTAGAATCATCCACCTCTAGTTTAATCTATTTGATAACTCTAACCTCAATTTGACTATCCTTATAATTCTTATTGTCTCACCTTTTATCTAAAGTAGTAGGATGAATCTCAAGAGTGCATTGTTTACAACTTGAAAGTGTCTCTTATAAACTTAATTTCTTGCATCCTAAAATAAGATCTCTCTAAGAAGATGAAGGCTCATTAGAAATAGAAGGAAGGGCAAGATTAACAAAATTCTTGGCATGGGTAAACTCAATATCAAGCTATGTGGCTTCATTAGCAGGGTGTGGCTCATTAACACAATGAATTATTTTAGGAGTGGGTGACTGAATAGGCAAGTGATGTGGATTACTTTGTAAATGGTGAGAGAAATTATTGTGAGGAGTCCTAGCACCAAATCTATGGCCATGAAATCCCCTATTACCTCTATAGTTGACAAGATTAAGAGACAAACTATTCAAAAAAGTTCAAAGCTCAGGATCTGCTACATCAAAGTGAATTGGCATCTTATCACTTCTATGAAATCTATGGCCAAATATCCTAGCTCTGAAGCCACCCTTTTAAATTTTTATATTTGGGTTTTGTTGATTCACATTTCTACCAAAACCATGATTTCTTCCCCAACTTTGATATCTCATCTAAACATCTTAAATACAATTTGAAATATATTCAAAGTTGAACATGATGACTCAAAAAAAAATTATCATGTATGTATTCAAAATAAAATGAGAATTTATATCAAACACAGCCATTTATCAATAAATTTTGTGAATGATCTTGATTGTAATAGATCTGATTTGTTCCAATTGGATTAAATATCATTGCAATACTCCACTGATTTCATCAGAAAAGGCAATATTCCATTATTTTAACTATATCTCCTAAAAAAATCAACTAAATCTTAAAAATGAAATTATAATATCATAATTTTATTTTCAAAATAATTATTACGTTTTTTCATGATTTTCTATTCTCACTGTATGAAAACTATCTAAAAATCAAATTGAATTGATTCAAAAATTGAAAGCGAGATTTCACAAACTTTTATTCATGAAAAGTATCTCTCAAAAACCACATATCTTTTCCATATGTTATAAGTTTTAACTAAAAAACCAACTTCTTCCAGGAAGAATACATATCTTTTCCATATTATGATTCCCAAAAAATATCATACTATCCCAAAAAATGTATTCTTCCAGGATTCTATCAAAATAAATCTCAAAAGTAACCTCTAAGATAGAATTTCAACATAAAAATATTTCTTCAATTCATTTTATCTAAATTGTAAGAACATATCATAGTTTCTCAAGTCCAACCATAATTTCAACCTCTTTAAATTTATTATCAAAATAAGATCCAAAATTTCAAAATGAATTGATATCTGTTAGATAATTAACTTTAATTTGGGTCTTTTATTAAGTTTATAGGCTTATCCTAAGTCTTAATTATGTATGCATTTATTATATTTATAAACACATTTTATTCCTACCTTTATGAGCTGTCACCTCCCTAATCCACTTTTTGGATTTAGAGTTACTTTCATGTAACTATCCCTTCCCCACATGGCACACACTCCCTTCTCTTTTTAAGGGATTAGGATAAAAATCTCACACACTTAGAGGCCTTGTAAAGTCATAATGGGGTTCTCTGTAACTCTAATTTTCCTCCTCTAGCTCTATAAAAGAGATCTTTGTCTCATCTTTTCCTAAACTAGAATCTTTATCTCTCTTTTTTATTTTTTTGTACTCTTGATTCAATATTATACTTGTAAATATTTTGGTATCAACCCTTCTAATAACATCATGTGGGTTTTTCACGGATACATTTGGTTTACCACTTTAAAATCTTTATCTCTTTTTTAGTTTGCTCCATGAGAAGAATTATTATTTCTTGATTTCATTAAATTATACACTCTTTTTTGTCATTGTTAAACATTTTTGGTATAAATACTAATATGATATTAGAGTTATGATCATCTTAATGATATTTTTCTGATAAGTGTATAGATTTTTTAAGGAGAATTGTCAGATTTTTTGTCAAGGATCTAACCCTTGATAATGATTTTAAATCCATTTCTTTTTTCTTCTTGTTTCATTTTAATGGCTTCTAACTCTTTTTTGTAGTTTTTTTAATCGCATTATATTTTTTTAAAAAATTCTTTTATCCCTTTTAAGATTTGAATTTTTTTTAGTTTTTTTTTTGCCTAATATTTAGTTCATTCCTTTTTATGAGCACTTAATAAAAAAATATATACTTTTAATGTTTTTGTTTCTCATTAATTCATCTCTACATAATATTTGTTATTTTTTTATGAAGATTTTTTGTGTGGTGCTCAACCATTCCACAATCTTTAAAAAAATTATAAATTTTGCTTACTTAGATTTAGTTTCTTCGGTTCATTCTATTTAATTTTTAGAGAAACTAATCTATCATTGTGAGCTCTTTGCAGAAGTAAACTGGTCAATTTTTTTGGGGAGAAAATCTTTGCTATTACCAACTCTTTCCTCTAGGAAGCTTCAGGGAATAAATTATTTTTTCAAGCTCTGAGTTACCTCTACCTGTCCGCTGTGTTTCATAGCACTTCTACGCTCCTTATTTTATTGGCATCTCTTTTTCAATATCTGTCTCTCTCTCTTTAACCTATGCTAAAGCTTCCTGGGATGTTTCTTTACTCATCATTTTTTTTAGTTTTTCTTTTTCTGTAGTTGATCTCTATGTTGCCTTATTTCTACCTCAATTTTTCCCTAACATTTTTATTATTATTCCCCTACTCCCAAGCCATTTCCCCACTGATTACCAAAGCTTTTTGATTTCAAAAAATAAATAAATAAATCATAAATCAGTACTCTCTCTGTACAATTGTTATCCTTTTACCTTTTATTTCTTTTTTGTCTAGGCACAACGGCTGGGTGCAATAACTGGGAATGATCTTGTTTTCAAAAATCACATATCATCATTTTTCTACTCCTTACTTGGTGTTTGCTTGGTGTCTGTCAAATATGTTTCCTTTTTTAATAATATGAAATGTTTTTTTGACCTTTCTTGGATAAGGGCATGAAATTAATTTCTTTTCACATTCTATAGTGGTAAAACGAATTATATGATAATCATTTAATTATGTAATGTGCCTTTACTAAATCGCCTATTTTTTGGTAAGGGTGTCTTATTTTAATTGCTTTAGTATTTATTTGGTACTTTATTTATTTTACATATGGATTTCACCAAGTTTAAAAAAAACACTTTTCCACATCTTTGGTACGTATAAATTTAAAAAAAATTAAAGAACAATCTTTTCCCGTTTTCCATGGGATTATTCTTAAAATCTTGACTTTTGCTTTTATGACATATGATTTAAACAATTTAGTAATTGTTCTCATTGTAGAAAAGTGTAATTGAATTTAAAATTTATTTTTACATCCAAATAATTTAAGTTTTGTCTTTTTGACAAGTGGCATAATTCTTTATAAGGATAATGAGTTTTATTTTCATCCTGGAATTTAATTTCCTTTAAAAAGAGTAAAATGGTTTTTAAAGCAGGTTTAGTTTTATAAATTAATCTTATATATTTATGATTTCAAATTCTTTAAATTTCATAAAATATTTTTAAGTATTTGTTACAATTTGATATATATATATATATATATATATATATATATATATATATATATATATATATATATATATATATAATGAATTAAGTTCATTTATTTTTATATCTTTTGATATGAACTTATATATCAATTAATTAATTTAAATTTTTGAGACAAATATATTTTAATCTTCATTTTTTAAAGATGAATATTTTTAAATATTTATTGGATCAATTAATGCTATTTATCATTTATTTTTTTTCAATGCTAATGAAATATGTTTTTTTTGATCTCATGGCCCTTAATTTGGTCATTTTATTTGTTTTTCTAAAAACTAAGCAAGCTATTCAAAATGAAGACATAGTTGCTCGTAAAGAACAAATTGTAATTCAAAATATCACTATTAATTCTTTCCATCATTCTATTAATGCAATTCAAAATGCTTTTCAAAACAAAATGGATAATATGCAATATTTTATTGATATTCTAAATGAAAAATTAGCGTCTTTTGCACATGACACTAGTTCTAATCATGATGAACCTTCTTGTGATTTTGAAACATGAAACACCTAAAACATCTTTGAATATTTCTCTTACAAACTCAGGATTAAATATAATGCAATCTATGAGGTATGCTTGTGGAGGTCTTGGTAAGTGTAAATATGGTATTCTTGAGCCTATTTTTCCTACTTGTAATATAAAATTTAAAGGCCTTGGTTTTAATGGTTCTCATGCTTCTAATGGAAAATCCAAATCTTACTATCCTCCTCATAAAAGAACTTATAATGCAACTTCATTTTATTATACTGCTTCTAATTCTCATGCTTTGGTTAAAATGTTGAACTTTTTATGTACTGTGGAAAATATAGTCATCGTATATATAAATGTTGGAAGTTACATCCATGAAAATCTTGTGATAAATCTATACATGACACTTTACATTGTTGTAAAATGACTAAATCTCCCACCTCTAAGGTTAAAACTATTTAGATTCCTAAAATTGATGAATCTTATAGAGATTTTGATATGAATTATTGTGATAATTATTCTAATTCTACATTTATAATATCTTTTTTGAGTGACACATCTTTGTCTCTAATTTGATTAAAATAAATCTTTTATGTATTCTTTATTTTTTGTTTCAAGGGATATATTCTTTATTTAGAGATTTTATGACTAACTTCTTTTCATACAAGTTAATGCACTTTATCATGTAAGTTATCTTTGCTCAATTTTTTTTTACATCTATTTTTATTACATTATTTATGTAGAATGTATTTTTGGCATAATGGTTACTTAACTTAAAAGATTGGTATTAGTTTGTTTATTTTGTAAGTATTTAGATCATTACTCCTTTTGGTTGGTCTTTGTTCCAAGGAAGATTGACCACCTTGTCCAAAAAGGATTCTTGAAGTTTATTGGTGATCTCACTTTCTTCTTTGTGACTTTTGGCAGCACCTTCCCTTCTTTCTTCTCTCTAAATCTTTTATAATTCCCCTTAAAAAAACTTTCTATCAAGGGGGAGTATTATGTAATCTCAACTTCCTTCTTTGTTTGTAAATGTTTTCTCCACTTTTGTAACCTCAAATTAAACTTAAGGAGGAGTGTTTGAGAATTAACCTCAATTTGAGTCCTTTTTAAGTTTATTGGTTTATCTTAAGTCTTAATTATATGTGCATTTATTATATTTGTAAATGCATTTTATTCCTACCTTTATGAGGTGTCACTCACTTTCCTAATATACTTGTTGGATTTAGATTAACTTTCATGTAACTATCATTTTTCTATATGGCACACACCTTAATTCTCTTTGTAATGGATTAGAACACAAGTGTAAAATATTTGGAGGTCTTTTAAGGTCATAATGGGGCTCTATGTAACTCTAATTTTTCTTTAGATCTATAAAAGAACTCTTCCTCTCCTATTTTCTTCAATTATAATCTCTAGCTCTCTTTTTTTTCTTGTGCTCTTAATTCCATCTTGTACTTGTGGAGATTTTGGTAACAAACCTTTTAATAACATTACGTGAGTTTTTCTTCGATACATTTAGTTTATCACTTTAAAATATTTGTCTATTTTTTTGTTGCTCTATAAGAGGTAATGTTGTTTCTTGCTTTCGTTAAATTCAACACTCTTTTTTATCATTGTTAAACATTCTTGGCATAAATCTTAATACTATCAAACAAACTTTTAGAGCAGATCAAGACATACTAATCTTTCTATATATTTTTTCAAAAAAATATACTAAATCTATACCATACTAAACCCAAATATTAAATAGAATAAACTGATGCGTCACTATAAAAAATTCAACCAAAAGAAACTCAAATTGCCCATAAGAAATTCCACAACATCATCACATTAATTAGAAACACTTCAGCGTATCTAAATTTCTATATTTCATCTTTTATAAAAGCCTAATATGTTTAAAATTATAACTTTGAAATAGTGAAAATCCAATAATCAAACATGATGAAACCCTTGAGACCAAAATTGATGTGTAAATCTAGAAAATATTGATCATTTATCTAGCTCTCTCTTTAAAACCAACATTTGTAAATGATACTGGTGTATGAAACTTATGGTTTTGAAACATTATGAATATTCATATTTATATGTTCAAAAAAAAATTGACATAACCCTCTATATCATAGCCAACCGAAAACATTCTAAAATTTTCAAAATATTTATGAAAACATATAGACATAATTATTTTTAATATAAAACCTTTGAATAAATGAAACTAAAGAAATTTATGGTTGAAAACTATATTACATATTCAAATATACTTTTAAAAAACTTCCTTATGATATGGTAAACACAAAACCCTTCAAATATTCATGTAATAAACATGCATAGTTTATTTCAAAAATTCAAAGCCTCAATGAGCTTTTTGAAACTATGTATGGCATGCATGGTTTTTATTTTACTCATAGAGAGCCAAAACTAAGTATACATTCAACAAAAGTCTCATATACTCTCAAATACCAAGTTCAAACCTAAAATTAACTCTATGTTTCACTGATCATCAATAATATATCAAAAATCAAACCAGTTCTCACTAATATCCATGCATGGAAGTGATCATCTAAATTTTAGCAATCATTCAACCTTCCAAAACATTTATGCACATGTTTAAACATAAAATTCTCAACAACAATTAATAACATGTAGAATAAAAATGATATTCTTTCATGTAACTAAAACTTAATCAAAACATCCAAAATCATCCTCAAAAACCATTCAATATGTTCAAGGCATACGTGTAAGTGATTTTCTGTAAACTTCCATTCAAAATACCCTCTACAACTTGAAAATTCAAACTAGTAGAGTAGCCCTTCTATGAAAACACTTCACGAAATGACCAAAACTAATAAAACCAATCTATTTATAATTTTCATCCCCCATTATAACTATTGTGCATACACACACAATTCTCATTGACCCGTTGAAATTGACATTAATATTTAGCACTCTGTGAACTAATCTATCAAAGTCATCAAACTTAGCAATCAATAAATTGCTTACTAAACATCTTAACAACTTATATTATTTGAGGCATGTACTTCCCACATTAAATTCTCAAACCAATAGATATTATTATGATCTATAAGTATCTAATATGCTTTACATTAATTTATCATGCCAACTAGTGCGATGATGTTTTCCAACTCCATGACATTTACCAACTAGATTACCAATTGATCTTACCATAACATGAACCTTGAAATGAAATTAAGCTAGCACTTATGTTTTAATTCTTTTTTATTTAAACAAGCCTTATGCTTTTCAAAAATTATGCCCTGATATATAGAGTTAAGTTGTTAATCTTTGAAACATTAATCTTGGTGGTCACTAGGGCCTTTGAAATAGACTTTATTAGAACTTAAGATATTAAAATAGAACCTTAGCATTATGAAATATTAAACTTAGGACCTTCTTAGGATGTTTAATGTCCCTAAGAAATAATTAGTATAATAAACCATTTATACCATGTCTTGAGGACCATGAGATTATTTCATAAAACTTTGACATGAATATGCTCTTCCATTAATCATATTGTGTATATATAGACCTCATAGTTTAAATTTAAACCAACTTAAAATCATATCAATATAAACCAGTGTCAATTTTATTTACATCTAAATTTTGCATGATTTTGATACATTAATATAACCAGTGAATTCATATGAAGCTCATATAAAGTTCATGAGAAATCAAATTATATATTTGATTTGATAAACCATAAGATGTAGTGCATTTCTTAAATTATAACAATTAAAATTGGTCTATATATATACTCATAATTCAAGAATTAATTGAGAGAGTATTAATTATAAATTATTCCTATACCATTCTGATCTATCTCAAACCAAATTTCACATTGATAATGAAAACCAAATAAGTCACCACAAACTGCTCACACTGTCAAATTAAAACTATTTTGAAATTTATATCATACTCAACTAAAAATAAATGTATATCTAAATCATCATGACAATCATATAATTCTTTCAACCACCAAAGGTGTCCTTATTTCAAATTGAAAATGTTGTATTATAATTTGATCGTGAATCAACTAAAAATAAAATGATTGCTCACAAATATTCACAATGATAAATACATATGCACATTTTATTCATTTACCTATTTATGATTTTTGATACCATTTAAAATATAAACATAAATTCATAAACTAAATATCATCAATTTATAATTGAAAATTTATATCCAAATATACTACTAATTGACTAAGTTTTTGACATAATTTTAAATTTTATGACTGAGTCATCTCTATGGCAGAAAAGTATTAGTTTTTAAAAAATTAAGGGGGTGTAAAAAGTAGGCATAATAGTACATTTTTGGATATAAGTGGGTTTTCTTCCCCTTGAGTTTTTCCCAAATATGTGATGTGTTTTTGTGTTTCATGCTTATGTGGATAGGTGTTTATGCTTGCTAAATCCATATACTTGTTTGAATGGTTCATGATTGCTTAAGGGAAATTGATAAGAAAGTTTATTTTTGAAGACTGATTCACCCCGCTTCTTAATAATTTTTCTTCAAAAATTTGATACCATATCAGGTTTTTTGAAGTAGGCCTAATAGCCTTAAGGAGATTCTAAAAGCAAGGATGGCTAGTCAGTAAGCTCAAGGTGGTTTGTCTACTAGTAAGGATCTATTATTCAATGGAAATAATTATGCCTTTTGGATCATTATAATGAAAATATATCTAATTTCAAAGGGCCATGACATATGGTAGTCAGTTGGGGATGGATACACTCCACCTCCTACACCACCAACTAATGTAGTAGGCAATAAATAAAGTGAGAGCAATTCCAAGGCAATGAATACCATTTTATGTGGTCTATCAGAGGTAAAGTTTATAAAGGTGATGCAAAATGAGTCAGAAAAAAGTGATATGGGAAAAATTAAAGACCATCTATGAAGGAGACACCAAGGTGAAGATGTCCAAATTGTAGATCCATGTGAGATGGTTTGAAAGTCTAAAGATGAATAAAGAGGAAACAATTGTATCCTACATGTTTAAGGTTGATGAAGTTGTCAATATCATTAGAAAATTTGGAGAACAAGTGAAAGAGTCTAAATTTATTCAAAAGGTATTGATATTAATAACTCCTAAGTTTGGGTCTAAGGTGTTTATAATAATATAGATGCAATATTTGGACAAACTAAAAATGAATGGGCTTCATGGCATCTTGACTACATATGAGATGAGAATAAATGAAGGCCTCCTAAGAAGGAAGCAAAATTCAAAGCTGAGAAGAAGTAAAAATCTAATAAAGTCAAGGATGAGGAATGATTAGATGTTGATGATGATCAACTAATAGCATGTTTGTAAGGAAATTGAGGTTTGGCTCTGGTAAGTAAAAGGGTGAGTTACGTTTCAAATATTTTGACTATGGTAAGATTGGTCACTTTTCATATAAGTGTCCTAACAAGATAAGGGTGATCATGATTAAAAACATGATAAACATTATGGAGATTATAATAATATATATAATCCTAATAATAATAAGAAATATTTTAGAGTATGAAATTAGGAAATGGTCATTCAAGAATAAGATAAGTTTCTACACCAAAGAAGACAATAACTCATCTGATGTAAGTGACACAAGTACATTTGATAGTGATGATGGTAGAAATGAAGCTAAACACAATGAAAATGAAAACTTATTCATGGATATCAAAATAGATAATTAAGGTTGTTTAAATGGTAAAGGCCTTATGAATGATGAAGAATCAGATGAAGAAGAAGTTGAAGTGAACCTTGAGGAAGAATTGGTGAGTGCCCTAAAAAATTCGAAGTTTCAAAGAAAAAAGAATCATAAAAATAATATCATTAGTTAAAGACTATTAAGAGCAAATAATTTTGATTGAAAAGAGACTGAGTAACACATCCAAGGAGTATAATGAGATCATCAATTAGATTGAAGCGCAGATGGAGATAATCACTACAAGTCTAAAGGATAAAGATAAATAATGTACCAAGTATGGAAATGAAATAGAATACTTGAAATCTAATTTTGATCAAGCATATATAAATTTTAAGACCTTTATGAAGTTTGGAAAGAGTGCTAATGCTCTATATAGTATCTTGGGTAGTAAAAAATTTGTAAGTGATAAGACAGGTCTTGATTTCAAATAAGTTCAAAAGGAGGTATTTCAAGTTAAGGAGAAGGATAATGAAGACAATAAATTCAACATAAAGAGACCAATCAAACAACCTAATATTATGAGGAATGATATTTCATTCAATGTTTTTTTTTTGTATGTAATTAATTTGGTCATAGAGTAAGAGAATGTATAAGACCCTTCAAGAATGAGTACTCATGGGACTATGGAAGGATTCACACTTCACATTAGTCAAGAGGTATGTATGAGGTTATTTTCTATAATTTTTATAATATGAGACACATATAAATCTTCTTCCCTAATAGATTTATAAGGTCATAAAGTCAAAACAATAATTTTGAGGCCCCTAGAGTGTAAGAGAGAAGGTAAATGAATGTGTTAAAACCAAAGATAGTAAATGTTAGTCATGATCAATCTAAAAGATCAAAAGGAATGTTTCCTATGGTAAAGCATACTTTAAATGAGAAATAAATTCAATAATGTCTATTGTCAACTCGTATTGATGATCAAAATCTTGATGAATAAGTCAAGCCTATAGTTCTAATCAAACCTAAATGGGTACTAAAGGATATGTAGTCTTATGAGAACATGGAGATCTAGGAATATCTTGAGCTTATATTATTTTAGTGCCCTATGGAAATTGGTGACTCCATTAGGATTTATGGAGACACTTTTTAGTTAGTATAATATTGATGGATGCTTGGTTTGAGGGGGGGCTATTCAGGTTGTTTATAAGCTCCAAGAGTAGTTGTTGACAAGCATAGAATAGCTCAATCTATGAATACAAAGGGGGAGTCCCTAATTATTTAATTGATAACAATAATATGGTAGACTAGTTTGTGATCAAAAGATTTGTGTCATATTAGTCATGATAATAACAAGGTGAGTGGTCTTGAGTTCTGAGTTTATTTGAAGAAGTTATGCATAAAGCATGTTTTTGTAATGTTTCATAATCTATGTGTTGAGATCCTATTTTAATAAGGTGTGGTTATAGATGGTAGTTTTTGGATGACCATTTTTCATTAATGTCAAAGGGGGATAAATTTCAAGAAGGAATTTTGGCCATTATAGGGAAGATGTAAGTGAACAGATTTGAAGAAAGTTTTTCCATCAATGACAAAGGGGGAGTTTGTTGATAAATATTGTCATTGATGTTAAGGTTGATGTCATTGATGTCAAGGTGCATCTATTGAATATTTATGGTGAGTGGTATTTGAGAGAATTTTAAGGAAACTTAATGATTCCTCTGTTGGTTGATGTCAAGTTAAATGTCATGATTCAAGTCATCTTGATGATTGTTAGTGTTATCACAAAGAGGTTTTATGATCAAGTAAGAAGTTTAGCATGAATATGAGTATCTAGGTCATCATGAGGTCATGATATCATGTTGATAAAAAATATATTGTTACAATTATTTGAGATGCTATCTAGTGAGTATAAGGTAAGCATGTTTGAGTGTTAATCTTTATGTATAAGGTGTCTTGAGAAGCGTAGTCATAACAAGCATAGTCATATCATGAACATGTGCATGTTTAGCATGAAGAGGCATTTGAAGAGGTATGAAATCATTTTATGATAATTTAAGTCATGTGATCAAGGTTTATAAAAATTAAAGAGTGTTTAAAGATCAATTTTCAAGTTTCAAGGTCTTGAAAAGCCTAGTCGTGGCACTAGTCATGGCATGTAAAGTCCTAATGAGATGGTTTGAGAATGATTTATTGGTGAGATGAATGAAAAAAGGCATAAATTTTTTTAAGAGGTAAGTTTATCATGTATATGAGGAATTTTATCACTCATAATAGTTTCAAGGTAAGCTTATAGGGGTAGGACCTACAGACCTAGTATATACCTATACCATTTCCAAATCTTGCTTGGCCTAATGAGGAATCATGGTCTTTTATTAAGGTGTATGAATGATGTAAATAATTTTTTAAGAATGAAAGGTTTTTTAAGTTTAATAATGAATTTTAGAGTGCATGTAAAGAAGTATGAAGGTCAACTTTTAGGTCTAATGTGGTTTGTACGTCAAGGTTTAAGAGAGGAAAGAGAGAGAGTATGGCTTAATGGGGTATGAGGTTCTATTTTCAAGGATATTATGAGAATTTGAAAATTTTCAATGGTATGATAGATTATCCTCAGTATTTTGACCAATTATAGGGTCAATTTTTAAATTTTTAGGCTTGAAAAGTGTTTTAAGGTCTATCGAGTGCACAGGTTGAAGTGTTGTCTACCCAAGAAGGTTTCTTAAGTATTCATTAGCACATGTAACCTTTACATTGGAACTTGAGTTATTAATTAAATATGGGTAATGATCCTAGATAATATATCCATGCATCAGTTTTATAAATGAGGGGTAGCCCTTTATGAACAATCATTAATACTAAAAATAGTGTTAACCCTCTCTAAAGCTTTAACAATGAATCAATGTGAAATATATTATTCAAAACAGCCCAAAATTTTCTCAAATTACTATATAAACTATTATATCATGTATTTAACTCTATCGGTCATCTCCAAGTGTGATTGGTTTGTCGAGTATGTGAGTAGACCCTATAGGAAATTGTTTATTTCTTGGAGATTTTTTATAGCAGTCAAAGATAACCAAGTAAAAGTTTATAAATGGATGGAGGACAAAGGATAATAATTTTATTTTATTTAAATGGTGGGTTTTTTTTATTTTATATCCCTTATGTATGTTAAACTAGTCATCCAAGACAACCTGTCTCTAATAGGCCTAATGGTGCAAACATTGAGAAACTCAGGAAAAAGTGAGAAGATGACAAGGGATATGCTATCATAGAATATGGATGAATGAAAGTGAATTTATACATTTTTAAATAATTTTAATCATTTTCATTTTGGATATAAGTTTTTTATATCATTTTATATATCAAAAAGATGCTCACAAGTTGACTTGTCTAGCTCAGTGTGGTATGTGTATAATGAGGTCATGAGATTGGTCTACAAGACCAATATTTTAACCTGAATATGATATATTTATATATTATAATGGTATAATTATATCATAATATCATCCACATGAATTATTAGTCTCTATAAACGGTCATACAAGTGATTGAAGGTCATTGTCACCATGATTATTCTTTAAGGTAAACTGGCAATTTTGGGTAAGCAAGTTATAGTGATGAGTTTGAGACTCTATGCCTTGATTTGAAGCATATAATGTACATGGTGTTTCTATTTTACACTTTTATATAATATAAAATATTTTTATAATTTTTTTTACTTAGTGAAAATGTTGAATTGAAAAGTGTTTGACTGGCTAAGTGAGGTCCATGAGAGAGAAGGTCAACAAATTGTTATGAAAGACCAATACTTTCCATTAGAGATTATGATAGTTTTATTGTATTTTTTATGAATACATTTTAAGATCATTTTAATTAATTATAATTCATTGATTTTTTTATTTCATGTGTCAAAATTTCAAGTTTCTATGACTATGTTTTAATGCTAGTTAGCGACTCAAAGTAAGCATTTTGCAGAGAAGAGTTTGAACCTGTATACATTGAGTTAAATTATATAATGAAGTTTGTGATGACCTATAGGTCATGAGGATTATTTATATGTGTTTTATTTCCATGTTTTTAAATATAAATTGTGTTTAATATTTAGTAATTCAAGATATACTTTCTGTGTATGAGAAGGCCTAATTGTGAACAGTGTAAATGGTGTGCTTCAAGTGGTAGTTGGCTATAAAAAATGTTATGTATCCTATATGAGATTATAATGGGTATATATAAGTGTAATATTATATTTACACAATGTTATGTGTTTTAAGGTGTTACAAGGAAGGTGAACTATAATGCGTCCTAAACTAGACCTAATGGGATTAGGTCTCCATGAGACCTAAAGATGAAATAAGGCTTAATTGAGGTATGTCAGACCTAAACGGACTCAAATCATGTTTTATTCATGTATATGAGATGTATTAAGAACTATTACATGTCCTAATTAATATTTTAATTGTGTTTGGCCAATCAAGACAGATTTGAGAAAGATGCTTGTATAAATACAAGGTAATTTTAGGCCTATTTACGTGAGTAGAGTGAATACAAATGATATAACACATTATTGAGAAGAATAAGGTATTGTTTACCATCATAGGAGTGTATATTAATTTTTATTAAAATTTTATAGAGATTCTATGTATTAAAATATAAATCATGTGACCTAATAAGTCTAGAGAGACCAAATTGAGCAAAGAGACCTAGAAGGTAGTTTCAAAGGGCTAAGAGTGTGAAGAGTTGAAGAGGTGGTCATCATCAATTGGTTGAGAAAAAAGGTGTCCTAAAGATGATGAAACCAATTATATTTTTTATTTGGTTTTGATTTATATAGGGGATTTGTGCCTCCCTACAAGTGGGTTCTTGTTAAAGCCTAGTTGAGTTGCTGCTTAACTAGTTGTGGTTTGTGCTCCATGTGAAGTAGGTGATCCACTAAATTTGGTGTTTTTCTTATAGGAATATATTCCATTTACACAAATTAGTGTTTTTTATTACCCTTGAGTTTTTCCCACATATTTTTTGTTCTATTTTGTTTCATGCTTATGTGGATAGGTGTTTATGCTTGCTAAATCCATATTCTTATTTGAATGGTTCGTGATTACTTAAGTGAAATTGATAAGAAAGTTTTTTTTAAAGACTGATTCACCCCCCCCATTCTTAGTATTTTTTATTATAATATTTATATGGTATTTTTTAGATATATTAAGGTATTTTTTAACATATCCATGATCTATATTAGTGCCAAGATAGAATTCAAGCAATAAGGACAAGTCTAAATGAAGGTTTCTCCTTATTTGCATAAGAAATGAAGTTGTATCCTTGTAGACACCAAAATCATGTATACTCCTTGGTCGTCTCCCCCTTGGTCCCCTTGGTCCATTTCCACTTCTAACCATAACCCACCTATGTCTTATTAATTTAAAATTAATATTTATTCTGAATTAATAATCCCCTTTTTCTCCCCTTGCCACCTCACCCATGCCACCTCTCCTCTCCTTGGATTCCTTTCCCTTGGATACCCTCATTTATCACCCTATGACCTATTCCAACTTCCCCTCCACTACCCCTTGCCAAGTCTTAAATGATTTAAGACCCCATTTCCCTTATCTCACTCATTTCCCATGCCTATTAATCCACCTTCGACTGTTTCTTCCCCCGACCCGCTGACCCGACAGTTGGAAAAATGGATAAAAGACTATTTTTAGCTTTTTTCCTAACTTCCAGCCACCGATGTCGGTCAACTATCGATCGACGTCAGCAACATTGCTGGCGTCAGTTTTCTTCATAACTACATTTCACCTCCGGAGTGCGGATCCAATTTTTCAATCTTCGATCCACTTTTCCAATATTTCAATCTGATCTTTCACTCCTCAATCTATCAGTCCTTCCAATCATCAGACCTCTCACTCTCTCTCTTAGGTATACACAACCAGTAGCAACAACAATAGGTACTCTACATCAGCCACTCCACCAACAGCAGGGCCTTCACACCAGCAGCATCAACAACAGGTACAAGCATCATCAACACTTCTTCTTCAGCAGGTATGAGCTAAGAATGTTTCATTTATTTCATTTTAATATTCTAGAAATGTATTAGCTATTAGCTCCCATTCAACACTTCATATCACCAAACCAAACTCGAATCCTTATCTCCCTGTCTCCCTGTTGCCTCTATCTTCTATTTGGTCCCCCTTTCAGAGTATTCTTTTGGCCTGTAAAGACCCTGCATAGAGCATCCAACCAGACCCAGACTCTCAGATCATTTAACCAGACCCAGAGCCATTCTCAGACTCATCCACAGACCATAAACTCGTCCAGACCAGACTAGACCTCATCCAAAGACTACTACCCCGACCGATGCCGGCCACATCGACCACTGCCTTCACCGACGTTGTTAGACTAATCGACATCGGTAGACCTTGACAACCAATGTCGGCAGACTAACTGACGTCGGTGACTATGACCAAGCCAACAGTAGTATTCAAGTAAGCATTTGCTTCTATTTCTGTTTTAGTCTTTAATCATTTGAGTCTTTTATCATTCTGCCTTTTATTAGACATTATTTTTATTAATCAGTGGGTTGACATCCCTCAAGGAAGTCTTTGTACTTCTGGGATCAAGCTTTTGCTTGGCAGCCCACCATCTCCTCATCTAATGCCTTCTTTGTTTTAGTCTCTTTCTTCTACAGGTGTCATCCTCCACAACCAAAGAGGAGTTCCTGCTATCGTCTGAATTTGGTGCACAGACTTCATCCAGGTACATACAAGCCTTAGACCATTTCTTTTAGTTTCTCATTTCCTTCTTGAATGTGAAAGAAAAAATCATATAGAAACATTTTGGCACGCCTGGTGGGACCCTAGGGTCTTCCTTGGGTTCTTTTCTTTCTTTTCATATAGGTGCATTAGGTTTCTCCTTTTCACCTCTTTCTTCCCTATCTTCCACAAGACATCATAAGCAGGATTAAAAAAGACTCTTCTTTCTTTTTTTGCATCTTAGACTAGTCAAAAGTCATACTCTTCAACCCTTTCTCCATTTGTTTTCATCCGAACTAACATTTCAACTTGGGCTTAAAACACATCGCATTTCATTTCTTCTTGACTACATACTTAGTCCACATCTAGTAATTAACAACCGCATCATGAATTAATCGTAGGCCACTTATGTTACACAACCAAATCACTTGCACAAATCAAACATCAAAACTTACCTGAGATAAGGCCCGACTGGGATTTCATCACCCAGCGCATACCTTACCCATCCCGACAATCCCACTTGGATTTCACCACCAAGGGGAAAGCTCACTCTGTTCTCTGGTAGAGGATAATCTCTAGGGAAAGTATATTTTGGCTAAGCGAGACCAGCTTATCACTAGGCTCGTGAAGTGAGGGGAGCTTGCTCCTTAGCACCAGACCATGTACGGAACCTAACACAGACTCTTGAGTGCCTAAACTAAACCTAAAACCATCCATAGACTACCTCTTCTAGGACCCATTCTGACAGCCAACCTCCCAAACACAATCTAACACATAAGGCAACAAGATTCTAAAATTTGATTCTTAGGATTTAACGCTTCGGGTCTGCCTATCTCCATCTCTATTTTTTTGTTCTTATCTAGTTTTTTGAGCTAGTGAGGACATTTTCTTCCTTTTTTCTAAGAATCTTAAATTTTTTTGAGTTTCTAGAAACCACAGTCACCAACATCGGTTTTACCACCGACGTCGGCAACCTTCCCTCACCGGCATCAGTTATCTGACCGACGTTAGCTATCTATTCTCGCCGACATCAATTTTTCAACTGACATCGGTCACTGTCACAGTCCTTTTTTTCAAAACAGCAGCCTTAAAACCCGACCCTTTTTCTGCCAAAATCACATTCTGATTTTTTGAAACTAAAAAAACATAGTTTCTAAAACCTGACCCCCTCTTACCTTGAATGGTTTTGACACACAGTCAAACCAAGGCTCTTCTTGACCAAACGAGGCATCAACCGCTTCTACCTTCATCGTCCATAACTAGTCCCCTAATGGAGTTTCATTCAGAGGCTGAACAAACTCCTACTCGACCAAACCTGACTCAGACTCCCATTGTCCCTGAAGGGGACCAAGATTTTGAAAGATTCTTGGACCTCAATGTCAAATCTGTCCAAAACTATCTCGCAAGAAACCAAATGCGAGACCTTTTGGGTGAAGCAGTAAGGGCATCAACACCATCCACTACCCAACCTTTTATAACTCAAACTATTGCCTCAACCATTAACCTGACCATGGCCAATACACAAAGTTTGGCCTCTTCATCTATTTTTAAACCAACCTCCATCAGGGTTTCATTACCCACTCAACCACACGCAATTCAACCAAGTTCTACATCATACCAGAACTTTATTGTCTCAACCCCACACACTCTTGTGCCCATAAATGCAGGAGTGTCTACCTTCCCTTTTGCAAATGCTGCCACGCAACCATCTTTGGTGGTATCTAGTCAACTTATGACTTCTACCTTCACAACGCAACCACCCTTGGCTTCCACTTCTGTCCCAACGACTAGTTATCAGTACGTTGTGCCCGTACAAGCACAACCAACTACGTCGTATGCCCCTTCTAGCACCATTCAAGTGCCCTACAACCTAGGGGGTGCCCCATCCACCAATCCGTCAGTAGATCTCATCAAAATACTGATGGACAAAATGTCTAGTCTTGAAGCTTCCATTTTTGGTTCGAGCAATGTTCTTTCCTATGACCAAATTTGCAATGAACCCATCCATCCCTCCGTCCCTATCCAACCGTATCCCAATCAGTGGGAGCTTCCTAGATTTACTCACTTCTAGAGTAAGGAAGACCTGCAACAACATCTACGAGCATTCAGACATGCTTGTTATCTTATATCCCATGATGATGTGTTACTTCTATGCACATTCCCCATGTCACTTTCTTGCCCCACCCTTGACTGGTATAGCTCTCTTACCAGATATTCTATCTTTTCATTCATTCAACTCGCCCAATTATTTCTCGACCATTTTTCTATCAATATCACCAAACAAGTCTCGATCATAGACCTATATTCTATCAGGGAGTTTGATGATGAATCAATAATCGATTTTGTCGCCTGTTGGAGAGGCTTGTTTAACCAGCTCTCCTTCTCCTTGCCTCAACCTGAGCTCATCGAGCTCTTTTCTCAAGCATGTGCCAGGCACATCTCTTCTACCTTGTGGGTTCAAACATTCTACACTTTTGACGAAGCTTTCACCATGGCCCAAAAGCTTGAACTCCGTGCCATTGAAGAAGATAAGGTCAAAATGCGTAATACCAATGCAAGAGCCGATGACCCTTCTTCTTCTAGACCTTCTTCTTCCCATTCCAAACCCAAAGGAGTGGACAACACTATGGTTGTTAGATCACCATCCTCAACAACAACCGACCAATCTCAACCTTCTACATCTCAAAGCATCACCAAACAATTCCAATAACGGTACATCCAGCATTCATACACTCCACTTGGAGAATCATACACTTCCATTTTGGAAAAAAATGTCAAACAGGGGGTCCTCAATCTCCCTTCAATCTGACCACCTCAATTCGACCCTTCAAAATCTATCCCTACCTAGTATAGGGAGGCTGACTTCTATCACTTTCACCATGTCTAAGGCCATGACATCAACAACTGCCAAACCGTCAAAAACATCATTCAAGACATGATAGACAGGGGTGATCTTGTCTTGGAAAACCTGAATGCCCCACCCAACCAACACATCGACATCTTCAAACATCCTTTTCCTAACCATCCTCCTAATCAAAACAATGTCCAGACCATGACCAATGACCCTCAAGACCATAATATACGCACGGTCGACATTGTCTCTTCTCTGATCCCTGACCAACCTCTTCCACAAGTAGAAGAATCCTCTTCTCCTATTAGTCCTCCATCAACCTCTCTCATATTGGAGGATGCCTTGACCATACCAATGCCATTAAGCCCACCTTCATCCTTCTTCCTACCAATGAAGGACCCTACCTTGCCTACTCCTCAACCACAAGTCAAAGGCACAATAATCCCTACCCTCTACCCTCTTGAGGAGCCACACTCTCCTATTTCTTCTCCACCAAGAGAAGAACCAGTCTCTTCACCCATTTCAACCGAGGAAGACCCAGTCATGGTTTCCTCTTGCCTTTTGCCTGAGATTGCTACATCTCACTCACCTCCGTCCACATCTGAACCCAAACCCATATCTAACCTCACCTCGCACAATGGTGGCCCTCAACCCAAACCAAAGAAGGCCACTAAACCACACCAGAGGATTCCTCCCCTACCTTCATCATTACCTTCAATTTTGGGCCTGTATCTATCCACTTTAATAGGAGTGCTTCTTACTCCCATACTTCACAGAGGCAAGTCGCCTCCATTATTATCTCAACCCATTAGACATGTATTTCCTCCAAAAAATCCAACACCTATCACCACCAAAGTGCCATCTACACATGTGGCTACACCACCCATAAAAATGATGGTACGACCAATGCCTCTTATGCCTCTCAAACCAAAGTCATCAACCCCCACTGCAACAAGACACACAAACCCATTAACAGGTTCTTATACCTTGTTGTTACAGTAATTATTGCAGTCTTCTCGCATCAATATCCCACCTCTTAAACCATATCAATCTCTAAGACCAAAACTGCCCTGGTTCATTGACACTCAAATTTGTGCATATCATCGCATGCCTGGGCATGACACTGAGCATTGTTGTGCCCTCAAGGTTGTCATTTGCCAATGTTTGGAGAAAGAAACCCTTCTTCTTGACCACATTGTCAACAAACCTTCAACCTCCTCACCGTCCCACTCATCAACTCTCGGATCAAGACCATCTTGGTTCGAGAACTCTAAATTTTGTCACTATCATCACAAATCAGGACATGACACTGAGCATTGTTGCGCTCTTAAAGCTATCATTCATCAACACCGAAAAAAGGATACCCTTCCCATCAAGGATCTTCTTGACCTCCCATTCGACAAATCATCAACACTGACCCATACTTCTCAAACCTCATCACCTAAATTGGGATCTCCACGCTAGACTATGGTCCCTTTATCGCCTTCAACCTGACCTCAACCAAACATCAACTGACATTTTCATCAAAACATTCAACTTGACCTCAACCCAACCTTTGACCAATCATCGACCAAATATCCATCGACCCAACCCTCGACCAAACATTCAACCAGTCTTGACCAATCAGTGACCATATCAACCAACCAAGCATCAATCAACATGTGACCCATCTTGAAGAGGAAAATGGGGCAAGTTTTCTCCTAATTGACTCGGACCTTACATCATCACGCACAAGTATGGATCAGGGACTTATCGTCTATCTTCTCTTGAAGGCCGACCAAAACCTGAGCCTCTTAATGCCTTGCATTTTCGACCATTCTACTGTTAGTTGAGTACTTGCTCACTTGACATTTACCTTGATCTCATCCCTTAAGCAATTCCTCATCCTCTTAATCCTCATTCCTTTCAACCCTATTCCCCTTAACAAATCCTATATAACCCTTTTATAACGTATGGATGCTTTGTCCTAATAAAAGGGAGCCCTTGAACTTCTATAGTCTTGTCCATGACTCCAAATTTTGTCAAAAATAAATCAAGATGTCAAAATATCCAAGGTCACAAACTCTAAAAGGCAGATTGCTCCCTCGAAGGACAGATGTACTATCATTGCTGTAGCTAATAGACTGCTCCCTCGAAGGATAACTATTCAAAGCCCTCATATATATATAAAGACAAAATATAAACCACTCCCTCGAAGGATGGATATGAATAAATATTGCTACTCTTAGAAGCTTCCCACATTGATCAGCTTCACAAATGACCACCAAAGCAAATGACATCTCTATGTAGACTTCCCGCATTGATCAGTCTGCCAAAAAAAAAAAAAAAGGTCATGGACTTGACTTGTAGTCATCTCAGAGTCTCTTATAAAAAGGGGTGAGGTTCTCTCTGCTCTAAAAAGGGTTACCCCATCCTCCTCCTATCACATCACCTACTCAAGGGACTTCGAGCTCATTTTAATGTCAAAAGTACTTTGATTACCTCTCTAACACAACCCATGGTCAACGATGCAATGCATGAATGGGGCTCTTGGTTCTAACAACCCCTATCTATGCTATCCTTATGGTCCATGTCAATGAAAGAACAATATGCCTTTCACTTCCTTCATACACCTTGGTCACATTTAACCATGTCATTTATCAAACCAAACCAAAAATTTTTAGATCACAAAACATCATCATAGACCATTTCACATAGTTTCCATGGACACCAATACACATGGAAACTATCACCCAGACACAATTTATGTTAAGCATAAACCAATACTTGCTGAAGCATAAATAGACTCAATTCATTTTTAGCATACATCCATCATGAATATGGAAAATTGCTAGGGATGAAAGACCCCAACCAATGTTACAGAATACACCATTTGGAAAAGGTCGTAACATCTTTTTCTCCTCATCATTTTGACACATGACCGAAACCAATCATCAACCATTTTGTCTCCTAACCTGAGCTACATTGGTCTGAGGCCCTAAGACCAGGGTTATGTAGGAAGCACTTAGTTGACATGATGTCTTCTGGGGTTAGCTCGACCACCCTCGTTTGTTTGTCTCTCTGATAGACAAACCTTATTTCCTCCTTTGACCATGACTTGACCCCAACCAGACCATCAACTACTTTGACCCTCTTCCTCCCTTTTAGGGAGAACTACATTGGCTTGAGGCCCTAACGACAAGGGCTATGTAGGTAGCACTCAGTCTTCTAAGGTTAGCTCGGCCACATTCTTTCATCCATCCATTCATTTCACCAACTATCTATCTCGACCCGCCTCAACCAATGACCATGGAGATCATGCCTATCTCCTCTGACCATGTCCACTTCCAAGAAAAACGTTGCCTTGGTTGTTTTTGCATGTATGATACCTCATAAATGGTTAGCAAAGTTGTTCACAACCCATATTTTAACCCTCACAAGTATAGGATCGCAAGCCGGTTGATCCCCACTACTTGTGACATTTTTGTGTTTCTAGGAGCACGTCCTGAGCCTGAGATACCTGGAACACGATGACCATTGGAGCTAAAACTTAGATTGAATAACTCGATCAGCTACAACCAAATGCTGGGGCCTGGTTATTTCAATTTTGGTACTCTTCAACCCTCAACCTGTGACAATTTGCCCTGACCATCCTGTGAAGTGGTATACGTGCAATCACGACTATTGCAGCATTCTCACTCCAAATTCACCATTTTCATCCACTCTCTATCAAATCAGCACCCAACTTCAAGTTCCCTTCCCTCGACTCCTGATTTGAGGGGGAATACCTAATTCCACATCAGGGCAACCAATCCTCCTTTCATTTTTGTCTTGCAGTTCACTTGAACAACCAATAGGACTAAATCAACCTTATCCCACACCTGGGGCAATCAACTCCTATTTTTGTCTCGCATTTCATCTAGAACAACCAACAAGACAAAAAGGGGCAAATGTAGACACCGAAATCGTGTCTACTCCTTGCTCGTCTCCCCCTTGGTCCCCTTGGTCCCTTTCCACTTCTTACCATAACCCACCTATGTCTTATTAATTTAAAATTAATATTTATTTTGAATTAATAATCCCCTTTTTCTCCCCTTGCCACCTCTCCTCTCCTTGGATTCCTTTCCCTTGGATACCCTCATTTATCACCCTATGACCTATTCCAACTTCCCCTCCACTACCCCTTGCCAAGTCTTAAATGATTTAAGACCCCATTTCCCTTATCTCACTCATTTTCCATGCCTATTAATCCACCTTCGATCGTTTCTTCCCCTGACCCGCTGACCCGACGGTTGGGAAAATGGATAAAAGGCTATTTTTAGCCTTTTTCCTAACTTCCAGCCACCAACGTCAGTCAACTATCGACCGACGTCAGTGACATTGCCAACGTCAGTTTCCTTCATAACTGCATTTCACCTCTAGAGTGCGGATCCAATTTTTCAATCTTCAATCCACTTTTCCAATCCTTCAATCCAATATTTCACTCCTCAATCTGTCAATCCTTCCAATCATCAGACCTCTCACTCTCTCTCTCTCTCAGGTATACACAGCTAGCAGCAACAACAATAGGTACTCTACATCAGCCACTCCACTAGTAACAAGGCCTTCACACCAGCAACATCAACAACAGGTACAAGCATCAGCAACACTTCTTTAGCAGGTATGAGCTAAGAATGTTTCATTTATTTCATTTCAATAG
The DNA here is from genome assembly GCA_037957365.1 of Torreya grandis. Taxonomy (NCBI): domain Eukaryota; kingdom Viridiplantae; phylum Streptophyta; class Pinopsida; order Cupressales; family Taxaceae; genus Torreya; species Torreya grandis. The sequence continues at coordinate 1,998,160 of JARHVA010000457.1, forward strand.
TCTAGAAATGTATTAGCTGTTAGCTCCCATTCATCACTTCCTATCACCAGACTAGACCTGAATCCTTATCTCCCTATCTCCCTATTGCCTCTATCTTCTGTTTGGTCCCCCTTTCAGAGTATTCTTTCAGCCTGTAAAGACCCTGCACAGAGCATCCAAATAGACCCAGACTCTCAAATCATTCAACCAGACCCAGAGCCATTCTCAGACCCGTCCACAGACCATAAACCCATTCAGACCCGACCAGACCTCGTCCAAAGACTACTGCCCTGACCAACGCCGGCCACATTAACCACTGCCTTCACCGACGTCGGCATACCTTGACAATTGACGTCGGCAAACTAATCGACGTCGGTGACTGTGACCAGGCCGATAGTAGCATTCAAGTAAGCATTTGCTTCTATTTCTATTTCAATCTTTAATCATTTCAGTCTTTTATCATTCTGCCTTTTATCAAACATTATTTTTATTAATCAGTGGGTTGACATCCCTCAAGGAAGTCTTTGTACTTTTGGGATCAAGCTTTTGCTTGGCAGCCCACCATCTCCTCATCTAACGCCTTCTTTGTTTTAGTCTCTTTCTTCTATAGGTGTCATCCTCCACAACCAAAGAGGAGTTCCTGCTATCATCTGAATTTTGTGCATAGACTTCATCCAGGTACATATAAGCCTTAGACCATTTCTTTTAGTTTATCATTTCCTTCTTGAATGTGAAAGTGAAAATCATATAGAAACAATCCTCTCTAAATATCTGATCAGTAAGACATGAAGACTAAATTTTAGGTATAAAATATAAATAGAGATGTCTTGATTTTCTTTAAGGCCTTTATGAAGTTGATAGGTGATATGATAGTCTGAAAGTAATGAAACTAGACCTCACATGAGTAACAAGTCTTTCTTCATTGCCTTCTTAGTTTCAAAAAAGTTAAAAAATAAACTTGTAGGTTTTAATGATTTAATAAAAATATGAAAATATGTCCAAACATAATAATGATCTTCACCATTATATGAGAATCATTGAAGGGCCAAAAATAATGTGGAAGTTGCCAAGTAGACCAAGATTATATGTGTCAAGACTCTAAGTTGTAACTTCCCCCTCTAAGATATGGATTGTAACTCCTCAATAAAGAAATCTTACACCACATTTAAGATCATCATCTCACCTAGAAACACATGTTGATAAGGGGTGATATGATTATTTTACAACTTCTCTGGGCACTTATAACTGACCTATGATAGATTTGTAGTCATGATGGATTTTTAACACATCGTCTCTCTTTCTCCTTCTTTCTTATATAAGTATATCATTTTTTGGATTGTAATGGATCCTCCACTTCAATATGGTGAATCCCTGATCCTTTGTAATCATGTGAATGAGTAGATACTAATTTTTTACCTTCTCTTATAGTTGTGTTTATTGTAATCTTGAGTGTGATTGATCGTGTTATGAGATAATTCAAATTTCTATGGCTTGTGTCTCACTTTCTTACCTCCATGAAACTTTATCTCTCCCTTATAGGTTATAATTTGTCTTGTCAAGGGTTAAGTGTGGATTATATATGGTAATAATCTCACCTCCTTATTTTATAATGCCTTACCTATCCTAAAAATATTCATGTAAGAGGAATGTCTTGGGATTAGTGTATGATAGGTCAATCCTATAGTTCATTATGCACCTACAAATGTGTGGTAATGGTAATAAATTTGGTGCATCACCTCCCATTTACTTTTTTTTCAATCATATCTCTCTTTTCCTTACAAGTAGTAGGTTTAGTAGTAGTTTTAGGTGATACATCAAGGGAGATATCCTTAATCTATAGATTCACCTCAATAATCAGCCCACCCATAACCTATATGTGTCTCCATATATCATTTAAATGAGGAGGGATTGAAAAAAATAATCAATGGTTCAATTTAGATTAATAAGAGGAACCATCATCCAAAATAAGAGGAATATAAGGTAGTTTATTATCACACTCAGAATGTGAAATTTTAGATAAAACCATATATGAGGAATTAGAATCATTGCCTTTAGATAAAGGCTAACGAGATACTAGGTGTGGATATTATATCAACATATGCTTAAACTCATCATAATCTTTAAGTTTGATTTATATAATTAATGATAGGTGTGTACTTTTGGATACCTTGGATTCCTATGAAGGAGAATTAATTTCCCCATATGATGGTGATGAGATAGGTTTTCACCAAAAAACACACTTTTTTTTGTTTTACCCTAATCCAAAAGTGCATTAGAAAGGTTTTCACTTATGGATCTCAATGTTTCATTTTTATATTGACTAAGAGAATTTTATTTCTCCCCAAAGTAGGTTTCAAGGTCTAAATTACACATGAAGCCTTGTAAATGATCACCTAGATGGATGCCCTCTCTCAAGCCCATATATTTGGTAATAGATTACTAATTTTTTAATTTATTAGGAATGAGATCCTGAACTTGTTGGTCCCAATCAATATGTCAAGATAATAGAGAGTGAGGGGAATAGTTACATCAATAGAAATAGTGAGGACATAATGAATTTCATACAAGTTGGTATTGGCAAGATCATCTTAAATACTATAAAATGACTAGGTGTCACTATTGGGAACATAGACATTTACCGCATAGTCTATGTCTTTTAAGAGATAAGTGGATACAACTTTAGGATTATATTTGAGACCTTGTTTCTTAAAATGTTTGATAGGATGAATAGGATTTAATCAACCTTGCTATCTTTTCCACAATCCTTTGCCTTTTTAAGCATTATGGGGCTTGATTTTATTAGGAACATAATAATTTTTACTTTGAAAACAAGAAGTTGGATCATCATTATATAGCCATGAATCATCTTATGTTTTCAAATATTATTTATTAAAAGTTTTTCTTGGAACAAATAGAAGAGGTTTTTGAATAGAAGCTGTTGTCCCCTTCTTGTGCCATTTTAGCTTGGGATGACCAAAGGACTTTGGTGATCTTGGAAACTTATCCACATGAAAAGCATATTCCATATTGTATGTGCCTAGACCTTTATCATGAATGTTGACATGAGATAAATATAAGGACAAATTAGAAGAACTAATGAGTGTATCAAGATCCACATAATTGGGTGGAAGTTTCTCAACTACTACCTATTTGTCATTTTTAATGGGAGTGATGACACTTGGATAGTACATATACTAGTGACCTTTTACTTATAAATGTTTGTAATATGGGTAGGGTTTCAAATTTATAGGAATAGTTACCTTCATTCTAACATGAGGTAATTTAATGGATTAGTGAGTAATATAAGGGACTGCATGCATATCATGAATCAACAGATGACCAAGAAGAAGAATTTATATTAATTCTAAATAAATGACATTACATAATGTATTATGGATAATTTCCCCTACCATAATAGGAAAGGAAATGGTACCAGTTGATTGTTTCTTTCTATTGTCATATCCATTGATGGTAATGGTGTCATTATTTAAATCTTATTGTTCCCAAAATCCATCACTTGTTTTTGTGGACAACAGGCCAATCATTTTGGTCTTGCAGGCCAAAATGGTCTCTTTTTTTCTTTCAAAATGTTTTGAGCAGTTAAGTTTTTCAAATATTTAAGCATTTTCAGCTAAGGAAGTCGCAGGTTCAATAGGTAGTCTTTATTCAAAGGAAGTTAAAAACACTCAAGGCATTTCCTTAGTGTTTTGAGGATGGTTCAACGCAAAGGTTCGATCAAAATACTTAACGGTGGGCTTCAAATAGTTAGAATGAAACACTTTAAACTGTTGAACCATTAAACCCCGCCTCTGCAAGGTTTAAAGGTTCAACGGGTTCAAAGGTTCAATGACTTCGATGGACTTAAAGAAAAGAAGGATTCGAAGAGTTAAGATTGAGCCATTGAACCATTGAACCTTGAAATTTGAAAGGTTCAATGGTTCAATGAGTTTAATAAGTTCAGTGGACTTAGAAAATAAAAGGATCCAGAGAGTTTGAAGCTTCAAAAGGTTCAAATAAATAGAATGAACCATTGAACCGTTGAACCTTGAACTGAAATGATTCAAAGTTTTAAAGGGTTCAAAGAGTTCAAAGTGCAAAAGAAAGATTTGAGTGAATGAAGGAAGCAGAAGATTCCCTAAAGAAGTTCAACCAAATGGTTCAAATAAATGGTTCAATTGAAGAAGAAAAAAGAAAGTGAATGTGGCCCTTCACAAAACATTGAACCTTTAAACCAAAAGAATTCAAGGTTCAAGGTTCAAATAGGTTCAAGGTGACCAATGACTTACCCATGGACATCAAATACAAGATTATGGAATAATTGTTAGTTTTCAAAAGACCTAAGAACAAGATCAGTAACCAACCTAGAAAGGAGTTGAAGGAGCCAGCATGAAGTGAGAAGATAGCCCTGAGAGCTCAGATCACTAGGAAGAGACAAAATATGGCAAGGTAAGAGAGAAAAACTATAGGAAATCTAAAAATATCTATAGGGGAGTTATTTCTAGTAGGTGGAATGGTTCACTAGGTGGACATTAGAGAACATAAATGTTCAAAGGTGCAGCCTATTTTTTTGCATTAAGTAAAGGCAAATGGACAGCCGTGTAAGCATCATAAAGAAGACAAGATAACCCATGTTTAGGAGGAGACATTTGAGATGATTCAGAACACCAAAGTCAAGGCTGATGACCTATTCCAGTATGGCCCTTTCATAGATATTTAATGCATTTAATTTAGCATGGGCCATTTTCATAAAAAGAAGTGCCCAAGTCTTTCTTGAAATGCTATATATTGTAATCTCCCATTTTGTATAAGGGAGATCTCTCTGTTATCAGAAGCGAAGCTCTGCCCAAATTGAAAGGCAATCTTGAGACTTTGAGCTTAGACTGTTAATCATATTTTGTTAAGTGAATGAGAAAGCAAGTGACCTTTTAGACTTTGTATTGGAATAAGCTTGAGTCATCTAGGAAATTGTTCTTATGTCTGTTTCCTAAATACAGTCTTGTCCATTTAATCAAACAAGTAGAACAGGTGGAAATAAGCTAGAAGATGTCCTGAAGCCAACTATGGGAGACTTTGTGCTATCATAATTGTCTTCAGTCTATGTTTTGTGTAAAGGATACTGGAGAGACTTTGAGCTCCCCTTATCCTTCGTAACCTTTTACTTTGTTGTAGCTGAAGTGGAGACTTTGGGCTACATTTCAAACTACTGTGTTCCTTTGTCCTAATTAGTGGGAGGAACAATGAAAGACTTTATGCTTTCATGGGTCTCTTGTGGTTTCTATCGCTACCCAGGAAAATCTTATTATTGGTTGAATATCACTTCTAAAAGAAGAGAAGTGCCTTTCATTAATTACACTAGAATTATCCTCTATTCTATGAACATTATCTCTAAGAAAAGAGAGATAGATGGTATGATTTCACCCCTGTGTGTATTTTCAGCTTATATATAGTATACTATACTTATAGGGAACCTCCCCTTGCTGAGAGGAGAGATTTGACTCAATCTTGTTGTGGTCACCACATCTATTTTGTTGTATAAATATCCTTATGTTGTGGTTGATGTAACTATTTTTCCATCAGTCAGCTAGTGACAAAATATTCACCCAATAGTTTTTGGTGACTCTGCTAGGGATCAAACAAGTACTTTGAAGCCTCAAGCTTTGAATTGAATCAGTTCCAGTTATTTTCAATATTCAGTTTACACTCTAGAAGATCCACCACACACATGAAGCCAAAGAGCTCAAGGTATTGTTGACCCTATATTCGAGCTTGTGTATCAAAATAATTTTGATCTTTCCCCTCCACAAACTCACCTTCATTGAACTAGGAGTTTTCCTCCTAAAAATATCAAGTCGCCAATACCAGACAAAGCTTCTCTTTCCTCTACTAGTAGAGCTTTTTCCATACATATTCCACAGAGATTTATTATCCCTCCTTTCAATAGCCATATCATGGCAGCTCAAGGCCCCTAGGGTAACACTTTTGGTCCCCTAAATCTAAACCCACGTCTACATTAGCTACCCCATAGCTCAAGGAAAAATTTCCCCAAGTTCTATGGTGATGGGAAGGTTCATCCTAATGAACATATTATAGCCTTTTGCATATCCTGTGGTGTAATAGGTGTTGAATATGAAGACATTATAGTCAGAATATTTGTGGAGACATTGTAAGGTGCTATTGTAGACTGGTTTTATCATCTAGAAGCACAAATAGTAATTGACTAGAACACTCAAAGCCAAATTTGAGGCCAAGTTCAAACTAGCAGAAGATGTACATGCCCTGTTAGCTCAACTTACACAAATGAAGAAGGAGCCTCATGAACCCATGAGAGACTTCATTGTCAAATTCAACAAGATGAAGAACAGGATTCCCATAATTGCTTAGTTGATGCCTAAGAATCTGAAATGCTTCTTCATCAATTCTCAGCTTCCTAAAGTGAGTTTTCTATTGAGGTAGGTTGGCCACATAGACCTTGCTACAACTCAAATATTGGTGACTAAGGTTGAATATGATCTTATCTTGGTAGGAAAGATAATAAGAGATCATAATAGAAGTAAATCTTCTTCATCTTCTAAATATTCTTCTACAGGCACCACTGATCCTATAGTGCAAAAGCTAGAAAATGAATTGCTAGCTCTAAAAAAACAAATGGCACAAGGGATGTTCACTCCTCCTTCTTGTTCGGATATACCAAGGAGGATGTTTCCCAACCAGTTGTATTAGGGCAATGCTGCCAAAAATCAAGGGCAACCAAATCACCTTCCTCCCCCACTGGGAAGCTTGCCATTAAAGTGGCACCAACTAACTCAATAGTTGGTTATCTTGAAATTGAATCTAATTTTTCTTTCCAACCTGAGTTAAACCAAGAATATGACATTGATCTCTTTGTATAAGGCCAAGAACAATCAGATGGTGACTCCAACATCAGTTTCTTGAATTACCATGATGAACCTAAAATTAAAGGAAAAATGTTTGATAGATCATACGTAGTATTTACCAGGTCTCAAAATCAGTCAGCTCAACAAGCAAATAAAGGAAAAATAAGGGAAGAATCATGACCAACAATTTCAATTTATAAATGAGGAACTTTACTACCTTTCCAATCAAAGGACCCAATGATCACTAAAAAAGTAAGTACCTCAAATATTCCTTCACCTTCTACTTCAAATTCATAGACCAGTCCTACACCTAAGAAAAACTAGATTGATGGACTGCCTTCCTCTGTTTTGAATTCATTTTAGTCATTTTATATAATTGACCATGCTAAGAAGACCAAAATTCAAATGTCTGAGTTTGAATTCTTGTAATCCAACCTTGAGCAATTGGATAGGTTAGTTCAATGCATTAAAAATAAAACCATCCCTACACTACAAGAAATTTTGAAAGTAACTCTTATTCCCCCAAATAACAAATCTACCCAAAATAATCTTGTGATTACTCCTATAGTTATCTCTAGGAAAATAGAACCATTTTATGTTTCTCTATTGATAAACGGTCATCAGCTGAACAATTACATTATAGATTTTGACACCTCTAACAATGTCATGCCCACCAAGGTGGAAAAATCTCTTGGTCTCACATTGAATAAGAACTTTGGGAGATGTTTCTCCATGGAAAACAAATAAGTACCTCTACTAAGACAAATCAAGGATGTCCAATTTGCATTTTTGACCTTCCCAAATAAGAGAATTAGAATGATGGTCTTGGTGGCTGACGTCCTAGCCTCCTACAACATTCTTCTTGGGTTAAATTTTTGTAAGGACGTTGGTGAAGAATTGAGCATGAACCTGTCTGAGGTGAGGATCCCTATCAAGGGCATCATGAAAAGGCTACTTCCTAAGAAGGAATTGAAGTACATTGTCACCCAAATGTTAGCCCCTGAATCTCAAATTTTTTTTGAGTCTTTAGCCATGGGTAATTACTTTTTGTGTACTGAAGACATTCCTATTCTAGTAGACAAAAGCTCTATAAGTGAAAATCTAAAAAATTTAGATGAAACATCAAAAAAATTGGTAGGGTGTAGTACACATGAAAAAGGATCTTTTCTTGATGAAGAAAAATATAAAAGAAGACCAAATTCTGATGATATTTGGATTCTAGAATTTGATGGTAGCAACTCTTCTACCAGTTCTAGAGCTGGAGTTATTTTAATATCTCCTCAAGGAGATATTTTCCCCTATACATATAAGTTGTAGTTTAGCAACACCAACAACATTGTTGAATATGAATTGCTACTACTCGAATTAAAGGCTGCTCAAGATAAAGGTGTCAGACTTCTTCATGCCAAAGGAGACACTAAACTAATAGTTTGTTAGGTGGAGACCCTATATCAAACTAAGAATGACAGATTACAGTATTATCGTAATCTGGTGTGGGACTGTATTGAAATATTTGATGCTTTTAGTATTTCTATCATGCCTAGAGAATTCAACATCTATGTAAATTTATTATCCATCTCTGTAACTCTCTTGGTCCTTCAACAAGATTTCAAGGAAGATAGGTACACTATTGAGTTGGTCTTTCGACCAAGTATACCTGATAATGTTGACTATTGGTAGGTGCTCAATGGAGATGACCAAATTATTACTTTTCTGGAACAAATGGACAGCTTTGACAAGCTTTAATTTGAAGGTTGTGAATCTCCACCATATGAATCAGCTCCCAAAACAAATTCAAAAGCTAATGAAGAATTCCTTCAGCTCAAAGGGAATAAAATTCCCAAAAGATTAGTTCCTCTTAAGAAACTTTTTGACAAGTAGGATAGGTTTATCAAGGAATAACAAATGGATTCAAAATTCTCCAATGATTTTGATCAAATAAATTTGAGTACAAAAGACAATCCAAAAATGGTCAACATTGGAAATTGTTGTATCCCTGATGAAAAACTCAAATTTATCACTCTGCTCTACCATTACATTGATGTTTTGGCATATTAATATGATGATCTAAAACCTCTCAGACCTGAAGAAATCTAGCATGAAATTCCTCTCAAGATTGGGTCACTACCTCACAAGTAAAAGCAAAGGCAATACAACCTTAGGATATCAGGCATGATTCTTTTTGAGATACAAAAAATGTTGAATGCAAGGATTATTTTCCAAATCCATCATTCCACCTGGATTGCAAACATAGTCCATGTGAGAAAGAAGAATGGAGAAATTTGCCTGTGTGTTTATTTTAGAAATTTGAATCAGTCATCTTTAAAAGACAACTATCCCCTGCCAATCATAAATTAGCTACTACAAACAGTTATTGGCATTGAGATGTTATCAATGCTAGATGGTTTTTTAGGATATAATAAAGTGGAAATTGGTGAATTAGACCAACATAAGACCACTTTCAAAACACCTTGGGGAACTTTTTCATATCGTACAATGTCTTTTCGCTTGATCAATGCTGGTGTCACTTTCCAAAGAGTGAAGAATCTTGCCTTCAGAAATGAAATGGATAAGTTCATTGTGGTATACCTTGATGATTTGATAGTCTTTTCTAAGCATTGTCCTGATCATTTGTATCATCTACAATAAGTAATAGAGTGATGTAGGTAGAATGGTATTTCTCTTAATCCTAATAAGTCAATTTTTGGGGTTATAGAAGGTAAAATTCTCGGTCACACTGTGTCTCGAGAAGGCATAAAGATCGACCCAAAAAGGGTCAAATCCATTCAAGAGCTTTCTCTTCCTACTAGTAAGACTGTAGTTCACTCTTTCTTTGGAAATGTGAACTTTCTATGAAGGTTCATTCTTGAATTCATAGAGAAGACTCACCACATTGTCAATATGATGAAGGGCAAAGCCACTTTCAGCTAGACTGAATAAGGCAAGTCAGCATTTCAAGACATAAAGGAAGCTATCACCTATGCCCCAATCCTAATTTGTCCTAATTACACCAAAGACTTCATGATGTATAGCTATGATTTTGAATGTATGCTTTCAACCATCTTGGTTCAACATAAATATAAGGCATAGAATCTCCCATATCCTTTATGAGTTGTCCTCTCAAAGCTCATGAGCTAAAGTATTCAAACATGGAGAAGCATGCTTATGCTATGGTAAAGGTGGTAAAGCACTTCCATTTTTACATCTTGAACTCACACACCATTTCTCTTGTCCCTGATACAATGGTCAAGTCCTTTCTAACTCAATAGAAGTTTGGAACTAAAAAGGGCAATTGGATTGCTAAAATCAAGGAGTTTGATCTTGTTATCAAACCTATAAAGCTTGTACGGGGAAGGGCCCTCTACTAATTAATTGCTAATAACATATTAGAAGAAGCAGAGCATGAAGAAATAGAAGTTGAGGACATGCTAATAGTTCTTTTTGTCACCACTACAAATGAGTGGTATTCGAATATTACTCATTTTCTTACCTATGGTGAGTGTCCTTACCTATCTCATAAAGAAAAGAGAACTATTAAGTTGAAATCTACCAATTTTGCCCTGTGGGACAATGGTCTGTATAAGAGGAACCTTGATGGGGTATTCCTTCATTGTGTGGATAAAGCACAGTAGAACAAACTTTTGGAGTCCTTTCATGATTTGGCTTGTGGAGGACATTTTTCTATGCCTGTGACTACCCATAAGATTTTGTGAGCTAGGTACTATTGTCCTACTTTATTTTGAGATTCATATGCTTGGGTGCATAGATGTGAGCTATGTCAACAGTTCATTGGCAAACCCAAGTTGGCTGCGTTACCTCTCAAGCCTGTGGTGATAGAAGAGCCATTTTAGCAATGGGGAATTGATTTCATTGGTGCTATAAATCCATCCTTGAGTGTTGGACATGATTATGTCCTTATAGCCATAGACTACTTTACCAAGTGGGTGGAAGCCATTCCAGTCAAGCATGCTACTTCAGAAGTAGTGTGTAATTTCCTCAAGGAAAACATCATTTCCAAGTTTGGGGTCCCAAACAAGATTGTGATAGATAATGTAGCCTATTTTTATTCTCATGAGATCACCCAGTTCTACTACTATTATGGGATTATTCTCTCCCACTCTTATGACTATTATCTACAAGGAAATGGTTAAGTATAATCAAGCAACAAGAACCTAGTGAACATTATCAGGAAGCTGGTAGATGAAAATCAGAGAACCTAACATAAAGCATTGCTCGATGCTTTATGGGTAGATAGAATTACACCCAAGAGGGTGATAGGTATGTCCCCATTCCAACTTCTATATGGTCTCAATGTAGAGATACCAATCACCCTGGAGTTACCAGCATTATAGTTAGTAAAGGTAGTGGAAGATTTAGCTTTTGAAAGTTCCATCAACAAAAGAATCATGTGCTTGACAGAGCTAAATGAGCAACAAACTATGGTGGTGGACCAAATTAATGCACATCAAAGTTGGGTAAAGAGACTTTTTGACCAAAAAGCAAGGATTTGTGATTTTTAGGTTGGAGAGCAAGTCTTGTTGTGGGATAAGAGAAGAGCACCAAAAAGAATGCATAGAAAATTGGATTCTCTATGGAGAGGCCCATTTTCCATTCATCATTTAAATGGTGAAAATAGTTTTTTGCTAAGATATCAAGATGGAACACCATTTACTCTGCCTCACAGTGGATAGCATCTGAAGCACTTCAATCCTTGAAGTATTAGATAAGTCTAGTTGTACATTTGTATATATGTACAGTCTTTCTTTGTTTTCTATTTTTTGTTTGTTTTTAGAACCTTTATTTTTGGTTAAGTATGAATCCATAGCCCAATGTCATAGATGAAGGCATTGAGATTCTGGTTTCTATTCCCTTCGATTGATTTTATTTCAATCAATGGAAGTTCCCCAACTAGAGCTAGCTGTTGTTCCCAAAATCCATCACTTGTTTTTGTGGACAACATGCTGATCATTTTGGTCTTGTAGGCCAAAATGGTCTCTTTCTTTCTTTCAAAATGTTTTGATTAGTTAAGGTTTTCAAATATTCAAGCATTTTCAGCTAAGGAAGTCATATGTTCAATAGGTAGGCTTTCTTCAAAGGAAGTTCAAAACACTCAAGGAATTTCCTTAGTGTTTTGAGGACGATTCAATGCAAAGGTTTGATCAAAAGACTTAACGGTGGGCTTCAAAAAATTAGAATGAACCACTTTGAACCATTGAACCATTGAACCCCACCTCTACAAGGTTCAAAGGTTCAATGGGTTCAAAATTTCAATGACTTCGGTAAACTTAAAGAAAAGAAGGATTTGAAGAGTTAAGATTGAATCGTTGAACCATTGAACCTTGAAATTTGAAAGGTTCAAAGGTTTAATGAGTTCAATAAGCTCGACAAACTTAGAAAATAAAAGGATCCAGAGAGTTCAAAGCTTCAAAAGGTTCAAAGAAATAGAATGAACTGTTTAACCTTGAATTGAAATGGTTCAAAGGTTCAAAGGGTTCAAAGAGTTCAAATTTTGAAAGGAAGCTTCAAGTGAATGAAGGAAGTGAAAGATTCTAGAAAGAAGTTCAACCAAATGGTTCAAAGAAATGGTTCAACCAAAGAAGAAAAAAGAAAGCGAGCGTGGCCCTTCATAAAACATTGAACCATTGAACCTTTGAACCAAAAGAGTTCAAGGTTCAAGGTCTAAAGAGGTTCAAGAAGACCAATGATGTCCTCATGTATGTCAAATTCAAGGTGATGGAATAATCATTAGTTTTTAAAAGACTTGAGAGCAAGCTCAATGACTAGCCCAAAAAGGAGCTGAAGGACCCAACATGAAGCGAGAAGATAGCCCTAAGAGCTCAGATCGCCAGGAAGAGACAAAATATGGATATGTAAGAGAGAATAACTATAGGAAATATAGGAATATCTACAAGAGAGTTATTTCTAGAAGGTGGAATAGTCCACCAGGTGGACATCAAAGAACATAAACATTCAAAGGCGTGGCCTATTTTTTTGCATTAAGTAAAGGCGAATGAACAACCATGTAAGCGTCATAAAGAAGACCAGACAACCCATGCTTAGGAGGAGACATTTGAGATGATTCAGAATGCTAAAGTCAAGGCTAATGACCTATTCTAGCATGTCTCTTTCATAGATATTCAATGCATTCAATTCCGCATGGGCCATTTTCATGAAAACAAGCACCCAAGTCTTTCTTGAAATGCTATATATTGTAATCTCCCATTTTGTATAAGGGAGATCTCTCTGTTATTATAAGTGAAGCTCTACCTAAATTGAAAGGCAATCCTAAGACTTTGAGCTCAGACTATTAATCATATTTTGTTAAGTGAATTAGAAAGCAAGCAACCTTTCAGACTTTGTGTTGGAATAAGCTTATGTCATCTAGGAAATTGTTCTTATGTCTATTTCCCAAATACAATATTGTCCATTTAATAAAACAAGTAGAACAAGTGGAAATAAGCTAGAATATTTCCTAAAGCCAACTATGGGAGACTTTGTGCTACCATAATTGTCTTAAGTCTGTGTTTTATGTAAAGGATACTAGAGACACTTGAGCTGCCCTTATCCTTCGTAACCTTTTAATTTGTTGTAGTTGAAGTGGAGAATTTGGGATACATTTAAAACTAATATGTTCCTTTGTCCTAATTAGTTAGAGGAACAATGAAAGACTTTGTGCTTTCATGGGTTTCTTGTGGTTTCCATTACTACCCAGGAAAATCTTGTTGTTGGTTAAACATCACTTCTAAAAGAAGAGAAGTGCCTTTCAATAATTACACCAAAATTCTCCTTTGTTCTGTGAAGATCATCTCTAAAAAAAGAGAGATGGATGGTATGATTTCACCCCTATGTGTATTTTTATCTTATATATAGTATATTATACTTACAGGTAACCTCCCCTTGCTGAGAGGAGAGATTTGACTCAATTTGGTTGTGGTCACAACATCTGTTTTGTTGTGTAAATCTCCTTATGTTGTGGTTGATGTAACCATTTTAATGTCAGTCAGCTAGTGACAAAATATTTACCCAATAAATCCATTAAATTATATCCTAACTTTATGACTAAATTCACTGGAATAATATTAATACCTAATCTATTATCTATCAACACTATCTTGATATGATGATGAGTGATTATGACCTTAATATACAAAGAATTAGTGTGAGAATACCCCAAAGATGATATATCATTTTGGTTAAACACCAATGGTAGACTAGGGGATAGATGTCCAACCATTTCTTGAAATTTAACTAATGGAATATTTCTTGGCACTTGAGATTGACTCAAAATATTGTACAAGCTATATTTGTGTAGCTGAGAGTTGTATAACATCCAAAATGGAAATTTGTGTTGTCATTTGGTTTAGCTGATAGACAAGGTCATATTATTTATTGATAGGAGGTACATACTTGTATTTTGATTGATTTTAAATAAGATTTGAATAGGGATGTGAATTTTTATTAGTAAAAGAAGGAACAAGCCCTTAAATGGTAATTATGGCATGTCAAGTTATCGAGTCATAATCTTGATTAGGAATAGAAATACTAGAGTAAAGGGGTCTTGGAATAGTAAATTGAGGACTAGAATCATAGGGAGAGGGAAATCCCAAATTAGATGGACTAGATCCTAGAATAGAAGGAATTACTTACTAGAATTATGAGAATGGGCATAGGGATTGATAGTAATAGTAGAAACATGATGTTCTGTAATTCATCCCACTATATTATAATCATGAAGAGTGTCACAATAATCAACATTATTGGTTTTAGACCTTTGTTTTTATTTATGATTATTAGTTTCTCTTTACTCATTCTAATTAGTATTATCCTGAGGGAATGGATTTTTGTATATCCCCATGTCTTCTCCATTATTATAAGATGATGTATGATTAATCTCTATCTCACCTCTTTTATGCATATATTTTATAATATTGTATATTTTTACACATCTATTAATGGAATTCCCATTGATGTGATGATATTAGCAATACTTACTATCCCTATACCAATCTGATTTAGGTTGAGACTCATAAAATTTTTTGGTGTTTGGCCATCAAATCATATTTTCAACCAAAATTTTATGACACATTCTCATAAGATCCCCCAATTTAGAAAATGAACATCGATTAAATTCTCTTTTAGAGGAGTCTGTCTTTATAAAGCAATTAGTTTCAACTAAGTCACCTTCTATGTTAGTGGTGGTTGAACTATTTTTACACATTGTGACTTTGTAACTCCATGACCCACCATATTATTATTATGGTTAAGAGGCTTGGTCTTTTATTCAATATTTATTAGATTATATGTTGAATCATGGTTTTATTTTGATTCTAATATTGAGAACAAGCTCAAAATTCAAATTTTTCATGAAAGTATTGGTCAACTCAATGTTTGGTAGTGTATGTAGGCATCTACTAGCTATTAGATGCCATCTCTGAAGACAAGAAACAACACTTTCACCTCCCGTTTTCTTGATAGAAAATAAATTCACTATAGTTAACTCATGTCATATATTATATGAATTTTTTTTAACAAACTTCTTGGACAAATCATAAAAATTTGAAAAAAAAATTCTTTGAAAGATGTGTGAACCACTTTAATGTAGGCCCAGCTAAACTCCTTTAGAATAGATGAAGAATAAAATATGTATCACAATTGACCTCTTGAAAAGCCACAAAGAATAATATTAGATTCTCTCTTGGGTCTCCTTTTCCTTTATATTTATCAAATTTTAGAATGTCAAAGTGAGACATCAAAGGTATATTGAAAATAATAGAATTAAATGGATATGAACATATGTAATCCATCTTATATTCTATATTCTAATTATCAAACTGTAATATTGATATGGTATCTTTAATTGCTTGTAATTTCTAAATAAGGAGAGTATTTTATGAAGTGGTTGGTAGATTATAAGCTTGAGAATAGTATTATGGATTGGAGTGAATTTGGTGTTGATTTCAATTAGAATAAGGAATGACATCATGTTGTTGTGGTGGAGGATGTTGGTATTCAATGTGGTTAGATTATGGGATAAAAATACATAGTTGCATATGATTAAATTACATGATTTTGTATTATGGATTGCTATTGATAAATTGTAACATGTTGTGTATTATATAAATTTTGATGAAGATTAGATGGACATTTAATCACATTAGATAGGGGAGATATAAATTGAAGGAATGATGTGTGGTTCAATGGGAACTTGTCTTAAATGAATTTGTTTAGATGAATTCACAAGAATGGACTTGCCTGGTACTTAATAGGGATTATGAAATTTTTGAATTTCTTCCACAACAGGTTGTGAAGAATCTTCAATTACCTTTTACTTTAGATTTATGTACATTTAGACATGAGGAATTGAATCAACTATAGGCTCATTTTCTTATTATTTAATTTGAGACTGTTTAATTGGATTAAGTATCAATGTATTAAGGCTTGTTGTAAATATGATTATCATTGATGACAAAAGGGAGATCATTGGCATTATAGATGTCATTGATTCTCAAGACTAAATAGGGTGATTAGAGGATATGAAAATGATCATATTATAGGTCAAGGATGATTAGAATTATTGTGTTCATGAATGGAATTCATTTAGTTATTCATATTAATTATTGTCCCTGAAAAATGCAACTCATTTTTGGGACAACCTACAGACCAAAATTTCTCTCTTCCCTTCTCAAAATTTGTTCTGAGCTTTCAAATTCCTCATTTTTAAGCTTTTTCCATAAAGGGGATTCACTGGTTCAACATTGGTTCAAAAGCTCAAAAGTAGCCTCAGTCAAAGGAAAAGAAGCAAACAGGTGGTTCAACGGATGGTTTGAACCAAGGAGCGTGAAAGTGATTGAACCAGGAAGCAATAAAACAAAGAGACTAGAATGAACCAATGAATCAATAAACTTTCAGTGGTTTAATGGGTTCAAAGTTCAACATGGTTCAAGCAACAGTCAACCAATGACATCCCTACAGATGTCAAATTTAAGGTAAGGGAATATCCATTGAAATTCAAATAAACTGCAAAACTCAAAGGAAGAACCAAGTGATTGGTTGGAAAGATATCCCAATAGCTCAAATTACAGCAGGAAGAGACAAAGCTGGAGAAGCTTGACTGAAGAGAAAAGCCCGTAGAAAAGTGCCCTATGGAAAAAGACAAAGTGCAACAAATGTGACAAGTGTTTGGATCCGTGTTCCCCTTTTGAGTTGCTCGAGCAAAACATGTCATGGACTCCATTTTCTGTGAGTTTCTAATGAGTTTCATAATAGCAGAACTTGCCACTTGTCAAAGACGCAGAAAGGACCCGCCCCCCAAAGACTTAGGCAAGAAGGGCTATAAAGAGCAAAGAAGCACTTAAGCAGTGAAGAGAGGAGCGAGACCAAAGGATCAAAAATATCTTTGAAAGAGTTATTTCCAGTAGATGAAACAGTGGATCGAGTAGACTTCTGAGTGCACCAAACCAAGGACATGGCCTATTTTCTTCCATGAATTAAATATGAATGAAAAGCTGTGCAAACATTAGGGGGGACAGACCAGACAGTCCATATTAAGGAGAAGACATATGGGATAAAATAGTTAAGACAACTGCCCTATTTTCAACGTAGTCCTTTGACAAACTTGAAAATGCATTCAAGGCATTGAATGCACGGTGTGGGATGTTCTTTGAAAAATGAATGCCCAAGTCTTTCTTGGGACTCTATATACTATAATCTCTCATTTTGAACCAAGGGAGGCTTCTCATTTTTACAAGAATGAAACTCTGCACATTTTGAAAGAAGAAGACTGAGACTTTGAGCTCAGGTTGTAATTTCATTTTCTTTGTTATTTGAATAAGAAATCAGGTTTTTCTAGACTTTGTGTTGTTTTGACTTGTGTCATCTGAAGGTGTCCTTATTCATTTAATTTGGTGCACAAAATTAGTAAAGGTAACAAATAAGTGTCCTGAAACCAACTGTAAAAAGACTTTGTGCTTTCACAATTGATTTTAGTCAGTGCTTTTCCTTTCCTTTTTTGTGTTGAGTATTTTAGGGCAACTTTGTGCCCCCATTATCCTTTGTGACATACTCTTTGGGTAGTTGAGGTGGAGACTTTGCGGTACACTTTAGGCTGTTGGTTACCCTATTACCAGTTACTTGATGCCAGAAAGAGTCTTGTTGTTTGCAAGAACAAGCACTTCTGAAAGAAGAGAATTGCCTTATGTTGCCTCACCAAGATTTTTACTATTTAGGAAGGAATCTGGCTCTTGGCTGAAAGTTGCTTTTGAAAGAAGAGAAGCACCTTCCCCATCACCCAGTATTTCTCTTCTATTTGTCAGCATCATCTCTGAAAGAAGAGAGATGGATGGTTTGTCCTACCCCTTATGTCTTACTTTCTGCATATATATATATATATATATATATATATATATATATATATATATATATATATATATATATATATATATATATATATATATGTAGCCTCCTGCATCTCCTGCATACCTATAGGGAACCTCCCCTTGATGAGAGGAGAGATTTATCTCCTATTGATGTAGTAAACCTACACATCTGGTCGATTGATCTCCCTATGCTGTGGTGGTAGGAACTATTTTGGTCACCAGTTAGTTGGCCGACAAAATATTCACCCAACATTAATCATCTAGACATTTTGGGTCTATGACAAGAAAAGATGAGAAGGATTTTTTTTGTTATCACCATTGACACATGTGAATGAGTATGCAGGAGATGGTCACATGGTTGTGATCACATTAGTTCTTAGTTTTTATGAATCATATTTGAAGACATGTAATTAAGTGTAGTTAAAGATATGGGGATGCAAAGTTGGCTACTTAGACAGAATTCACTAAGTTCCAAAACTTAGCCAAATTTTCAAAAGAGTTTAGTAGATCCAAATAATAATATTGATGAGGTTAGAATCCACATGTATCGAGGTACCTGGACAAAATAATCATATGGGTCTATTTATTTTTGTGCTTATTTTATACATGCTAAATCTCAGGTCACACAATATAACATGACAAAAGATATGCTTGAGAAAAGTTGGGCTCCTAGCCACTTTGAGAGTGTTTTCTAACACAGTCAAATTTTTAGGTTACAAGAAAAACCTCATAAGGCATTTTTATGACATAATATCTTGCACATATGAAGGATTTAGGAGAAAATGGATATATGGATGGAATCCCCTATATAAGAGGAACTAATGTGCTATTTTGTAGGTCATCTAACTAAGTGAAATAAGAATTATGTAAGGACAAATTTTGCCTTCGAGGCAAATTCAAGGCATAACTAGCTCTACAATAGAATAAGCTTAGTGATAATATTAATGGTTTTATATCTTACATACACAAAATCTTCAAGAATAAATGAGCATATGGGTTTATTCACTATCATGCCTATTTTATATGGTTAAAGTTTTAGACCAGGTGGTTGAGTGAAGTAGAAGATATGAAGGTTCAAATTTAGCCTTCTAGGAATACTTGAGATGGTCCCCATACTTAGACAAATCTACTGAAGGTAAATTTCAAGTAAGTCTCGAAGAGATCAATCGAGCGTGTTAGTTTTAAGATGCCAGGATGAAGCAAGATGAGGATAAGTGGTCAAAGTTTAAATCTTGATTAATGGTTCTTAATTATTCATACATTAAAGATCCAATGAATCATAATCAAATTTAATTTGTCAAAAGGACCTCTACTTGTGACAAGTGTCATAATCATAAAACATGCATAACAAATAGATGATTTAGTTTAAAATTAAATCATCAATAATAAATGTGAGGATGTTGAATGTCTCAATAGTGGGAACTAAAAATAATGTGTAGAAGGCACATGCTAATGCCAAGTGTCACACTCTCGAGAGATAAGTAGAGATAAAGATTGAGCTTGTCAAAAGATATGATGGTGAGTGAATGATCATATAAAGGAAATCCAATAAATCGAGTGGACTTAGATGGATTAAAGTGCTCAAGTTTTATCAACATAGTGGTGAGTTAAATACTAATAAAGTCTAAGAAGATCAACAAATTAAAATTGATCCAAAGATGTCGTAAGTAGTGAGATGGGATAAAGATCTCAACATTTAATGTCTAGACAAAGATAAATATCATTCATCTTTGGATATATAATGGCACATGGAATCTAGAATGAGGAAGATCATGGACGCATTTCAAAATTGACAAATTTAAAGTTTAGAAGTGTACAAATATCAAATATAAGCATGATCCTGTTAGAGATTAATCAAATGGACATGTTTTAAATTTGATCCATTTGAATATAGACCATCATATCATGGTAGTAATTGAAATATCAATGATCGATATTTGAAGTTATGTCTAGTCTAATGGTCAAATGTAGGAACATGAAAATAGTCCATGAATCATGATACATATAATGAGATTGATCGATCAAACTGATAAAATCTATGTTAATGTGCATGCACATCAAAACTAGAGTCTAGAAAATACTATAGATAGTAACAGGACCAAGAATCATAGCAGTGATGAATGAATTCTAGATGTAGGAAACTTACAGTTCAAGAGATAATGAATTGAGTCTAGAATAAAGAGTATTGTGTTTGAAAATAAGTTTGAACACATCAAAGGTATGTAACCATAAATCCATTATCTATATATATGACATCTAGGATAAAGGCAAAGGTTGTTGGATCTATTCAAATTGTGTCAAATAAAAAATATAGAGACATAGAGGAGCAGAGTAAGAGAGAGAGGCAGAGAGCAAAATTTTAATGAAGTGTGTCGAATAGAGACATATCTAGACATAGAGTCATAGGGGTAGAGAAAAAGAGAAGAGAATGTGCATATTTTGAGAAGTTAAAAACTAGATCTATAACATAGAATAAAAGGATTGGGTTCATTTATGAATCTATGCTATAATTTGGAGTTATAGCTCCATAGAAGAATCTGATAGTCAGGTGCCATTAGATAAGTTGAGTGGGTGCTCAGATTATGAAGTGGGTGCTTCCTTGGAGTTTTAGCTCTTAAATAATGGGATTGGTGTCTCCTTAGGGTTGGTGCCCTTAAACATTGTAACCTATGAGGTTCCTTATTATGAGGCTAGATTAGAATGATAGTTTATAGTAGCTATTCTCATGGTGGTTTTTCCCATATTGGGTTTTCCATGGTATATCTTATGCTATGTAATTTTGTATGATTGTGATTTATACTTATAGTTTTAATTTGCTTTAAAATCTTTTAAAAAGGAATAAGTTTATATAAATATATATATATATATATATATATATATATATATATATATATATATATATATATATATATATATATTGATTCACCCCCCATCTTAGTATCTAGTTGTGTTCCAATTAGGCTATTAAATACTTGCTCATCTTGTTGTAATTTTTCAACAAGAATAAGGGATATTATGGATATATATTCAAGTGATTATTTAATTTTTTGCAATGTTTATGTATTTTTTGAGGGTTGAACCTATTTGTTATTATGTCCATAAAAATGTGTATCATCAGTCCATTCTATAATTATGACATGGTTATGAGTAAGTTGTGCCACTTTGGCTCTATAGATATTCTCTTTAGGGAAATTATTAGGGACTTTGGTTCCCATATCTAATAGATTCAAAATATTATTGTCTCTATCAATATATAATTGATGTTTAAATTGGGTTCTAGGCACATCATAAAGAGTTAGTTCTTCTTATTATTATTGTAATTGATTAACCTCTATGTCCTCTTGATTTTAAGGATAATCATTATCATAAAATGGTTGGTCATATTGGTTTTCCAAAACAGGATCAGTTTGATTTTGGATTCAATCATACTCATAAGTGATATTATATGCCATACCAAATTGATTATAATGAGGCATTATTAGAATCAAATGTTGGAATATACTCTAGATTAGAAAGTTATCTTTTGGGAAAAGATAATAGGAAACTATTTAGAAATGACCAAACTTTGAATAGATTTGACTGTAACAATGGACATCACAATAGTATGATTTCACACAATAAAAATAGGTATGAAGTGTACACATTTTTAACAAGATATAATGAGACAAATTTGACCAGAAAAATGGATAGCATAACATTAATATTTCACACAAGACAAGGGTATGAAATGTAAATGTTTTGCATAAGGTAAAAAAAGGAACAAATTTGACTAAAGACATAGATAGATTAATGCCTTTTAATTTAATTGTAATGTGATAATGTTTTAACAAATAAGGAATTAATAAATCTCACCTTATGCTATAAACTAACATCATTTTAGGGAAAAATCATTGATCCTTTTGATATGCTTACTTTTGAGAGGATAAAGTTTTAGATTATTTAAAAGTAATTAATTATTGAAAGTTATTGGTAGGGTTTTTACACACCCCTATCTCAAAATGTCATATGTAAAAGGAAATATTTGATATATTTTAATCTTTACATCCCTACGTCAGTGATAATTCCATAGTAAAAAGGTTTCTAGTCTAAATATTCAATTAGTAAAACTAGTTGGTCCTGATATACCTTGAGGTACATGGGCACTTTATAATGATCTATTAATTGGATGAAATACCATTTATATTATTAAAAAAATTATTTTAATTTTCATAAAAACTTCATTTAGCAATTATTCAGTGAATTTTGATGTCTAGAAAGTGAAAGCTATAGAATTCATTTTAAATTGTCAAGCTAACCGCTTAACCATTGTCTAATCAAAAGGCATGCCCAATTTTTATACCCCACTAGATAATTGGGTGTTGTATGATGCTAGGAGATAAACCCTAGGTTAAATTACCTCTAAATAACTTATTAGAAGGGTATAAAGTCCTACTCACAAGCTAAAAAATAAAAATGAAGGTATTGTCATTCTAATTCATGTAACTCCCACAAAGGGTAAACCAAGACACACCTAGGACCTTGTAGATCAATAAAATACCAAAGAGACTATAAATTCATAAATATTCAAATTATGAAGACCTCCTTTGTATCTTGATAATTATTGGGATGCAACATAAATGCAGTTGTCAGTGTAAATTTGAAGGCAAATATCTCCATAAAAGCTATAAATCATGAGCACTTTGATCAAAGAGTGTAGATTGATGAAATTTTTTAGCTCAATAAAATGTTAGGGATTTTTTATATCACTTGACATGAGAATAGTGATATGAATGATATAATCTATAACAAAATTGGATTGATGAAGACCCTTCATCTTGAATTCAAAATGAATGGTTGTTAAAGGGTCCTCAAGTGTACACACATATTAATCACATAGATCAATGATTTAAGTCCTTCATCTTAATCAAGATGAATGGTGG
Organism: Torreya grandis; assembly: GCA_037957365.1. Taxonomy (NCBI): domain Eukaryota; kingdom Viridiplantae; phylum Streptophyta; class Pinopsida; order Cupressales; family Taxaceae; genus Torreya; species Torreya grandis. Next base: position 2,021,308 of record JARHVA010000457.1, read on the forward strand.
AGGATGACCTTTACAAATGTTAATGATAAATGAAAATAATCCCTTCATCTCAATCAAGATGAAGGGTGGAGGATGCCCTTTATAAATATCAAAGATGATTGAAAATAAACCCTTCATCTCAATCAAGATGAAGGGTGGTGTATAAACATAATATTTTTACACTTTTATTGATTACAGATGCTTTACATCTTTCAAGAACCCATCATGACTCAATAAATTTTAGTATATGCCTTAAGGGGTGCATCAAGAAAGGGTCGAGTAGACCTTTGGTGCTTTGCAAGATTGTTTTCCCTTATTTTCATATTATTCCATATCCATTCAACTCCTAAAACCTTTCCATAAGCTATCTCTCCTTCCTTGCACATTCCTCTTGTATTTTCCTCTTTGTATCCTTCTTTCCCTTGCTTAGTAACTTTTTTACCTATTTGGTAAGCTAGGTTGACCTCGTCAACCTAGCATAGTCTGGGGTCACTTTAGCTCTTTAGGCCTAGTTTCTATCTCATCGACCTAAGACAAACTTCAGGAATCAGCCTGATAATGTACTAGGTCCAGTCGATGTAGCACAACCAACATGTATAAGAGATTTTTAAATTAGATACTCCTATATATACAAGGTCATTTTGATCATTTCTATATGAAGTTAATCATGAGTTATTATTCACTCATGTTTCTTCATAATTTGCTCTTCCACCATTCTAATTGAGGAGTCTTAGCTTAGGTTTCTTATTTGGAAAATCTTAGTCTTGTGGATAGGTCTTAGATGCTTTGGCCTAACCAAGTGATCCTTACAAACCATAACAACCTCTTGCAAAGTCCCATTGGCCAAGGGAGAGATTGAGTCATGATAGGTTCACATTCAGGTAAGTATATTCTAACTTTTTTCTCCTCTCTTTTAGTAGATATAAGTAGCATAAGTGTTGGCTCGAATAATATTAATCCTCATATTCCATGTATTAGGGTGTTACTCATACTTAATTTATTTGAATTTCCTTATACATTTATTTGATTGCTTTGCATTTTAACCCCTTACTTTGTGCCACAATCTTTGGTGAGAACTAGATTATTTTACTTTTCTTGTTATTAGATTAGTTTACTTTCTTGTTTATTATCATAAGTGAACATAGAAAACATAAGACTCTTTTAGTGTTATTGTGCAATTATGTTATATTATAGGATTTGGAACCCTACCTAGCATGATGTGTTGTGATAGATGATATAAGTGATCCCTTAATCAAGTCTAGCATATCTTCATATCGGTCATGCTCTCACTTAACAAGTGTGTACCCCAATCAAAAGTGTACGTGTGATCTATCTTATCTGATCTAGGATTGATTAATGCATACCATAAAATTCTAATTTAATACATTCTAGTGAACTCAACATGAATATTATCCCACTACTAGTTGGATTATCTTCACATTTCCATTTTTGTTTCATTTTTTATTTAGCATTAGTTCCACTTTGGCTTCACCTTCATTACATTCTGGTTAACCTAACATGAATCAAACCCTTAAAAGATTTATTTCACTTATTTTAATATTTTTTTACCAATCCTTATATCATAGTTTTATCACTTATTTCTTCCTTATTTGGATTCTCTACTTCATCATGAATCCAACATATTTTACGGTTTGTAAAATGGATAAGTAAAACTAAAGATATAGGCAAAATAATTTTCTTGTCTGTTATACTAGGTCGACCTAGTCAACCGAGTGTTTTTTTTGACCTCTGTATATTGTGATAGGTTGACATAGTTGACCTAATACTATCTTCAAACCCTATATTTTGTGATATGTTTACCAAGTCAACCCTTTACTTTTTTCTTTCTTATATGCTTTCTAATTTAGCTTTTTGCTTTCCTTAGATACCTTATTTAGTTCTCTATCTACTTGAATTAGTTATTTATATCTATCTATTATTCTTATTACTTAGAATTAATTTCCTTTTATCCTCAAGCATCATGTCCCTCATTATAATTTTTTTTTTGACAACCTAAATCCACTTAGACACTTTATGGGGTTCTCTTTGCTTCTTATCCTTTCCTATCTCTTCTTCCTCTTTTTAGCTGTTGGGGCATCTTGTGATGCCCATCCACACATTACTTTTACCTTTGGGGCATCTTTTGATGCCCACCTTCATGTCCTTTTATACTTTGGGGCATCTTGAGATTCCCATCCCTAAATCCACATACCCTTTTGGGCATCTTGTGATGCCCACTCTTATTCTCCATTACATGTTACCAAACTAATTCAACTTCAAAAAATCTTTTGAGACACATAGGTTTATCTCCCATGTGCTCATCATTGATATAGAAATTAATGTAGGATTATTTCCTTCTTTTCATGCATTCTATTTATGTCTATCTAATACTTATTTTAGGTTACTTTAGCATGGGTCTCTTCCTATGCAGTAGTTTCCTTCCTTTTCAATCCTTTAGTCCTCCCTTTTGGTCTTTTGGTTTCTTGATGTACCATAGTCTTCATTTCCTTTCTATTCAAACCTTTAGTCCTCCCTTTTAGTATTTTGGTTTCTTGATGTACCATAGTCTTTTTTTCCTTCCTTTCATAAACCTTTAGTCCTCCTTTTTGGTCTTTTGGTTTCTTGATGTACCATAATCCTCATCAATTATCTTTTCATTTTTCATTTTATTTTTTAATGTTGTTTTGACATCCTCTCAGGATTTTCATTTATGAGTTGCTTGGTAATACCATGGATAAAACCCAACCCTCCTTATAAAATTACCATTCTTTTTATTTCTCATTTCTTCCTTTTCATTCTTTTGTTGCTTGCCAGTGTTGTTTTGGCATCCTTTGGGTCTTTCTTTGTGAGGTAATTTATACAAAGGCTCCCTCATTATTTTCTTATTGACACCCTTTGGGTTTTCGTTTTGTGAGTATCTTGGTAAGATAATGGATAAAACTTGGCCCTCCTCATAAAATTACCTTTCTTTTCATGTTCTTTGTGATCCTTGTTATTTAGACATTATCTTTTGCTTCTTTTGCTAGATGTAATATATAAACAATCTATGTTAGCATATTTTAATTCATTTCCCTCATTCTTATGATAAGGAATCACACCTTTTCTATCATTTTATTCCTTCTTTCCCTTTGTCACATTTTTAACAATTTGAAGAAATTCAAATTTGTTACATGTGTCATTTTCCTCTTGATTTTCCCCTTTCTTTCACCTCCACATTTGGATAAAACAAGGTCAAAGTAAAGATAACACTTTTATTTCACCTAGATTTATGAGACTCTTAGATCTCATGCTCTCTGATTTTCTCTATCTTAGCAACTTTGTCCCAAAATTTTCAAATTAAATTCATCTTTAGTACCCATGTTTAGTCTTCTAAATCCATATGGAGGAGGATTTTTTTTTTAAAAATAAACTTAAAAGCCAATAATTTAAAAACAAAAGGCAATGATATTTAAAAGGCAACATACAAATCCTAAAAGTGTAATCACACCAAAAGACATGATTACAGGCACATCTCCTATCTCCAATCAAAGCTCAAACTCCATAGTTAGCTTCATATAGAGTTGAAATCTTTTAGGGTGTGGTAGGCTAGTAGATTTGAATAGGGGATTTCAAAAAAATCTATAGTGCTACCTACTTTCTCATATAAGTACCCAATCTTCAAAATATACCGATAGCTTTGTAAGGGGTCCTAAAGAGTGGGGAAAACATCTTGGGGAGGTAGGTCCATTTTAATTTTCATTCATATAGCCTTCATGGGATGATCTATATACTCTAATTATTGACCTAAGACTTGTGTAGCTAAGATAAGTTCTTCAAAGTCCTTAAGGTTGACAGTCCTCTTGTTTTAATAAACTAGATTTGAGTGTCTTGACTTTGATAAAGAGTTCATCTACCTTGGTTTTTCCTTCATTCTTCCCTCTGCCCCATTTCATTTCCCCCCTTGATATACAAATTGTGATTCCAAATCTATTTTCCATCTTCTTTAAATTCCTTTTTCTTCATTTCTTAAAAACATGCTAGCACTATTTTATTTCTATTTTATCTATCTTTAGACACAAAATAACATGTTTGAGAAACTTTGGATCATATTCTTCACTTCATTTTACATTTACTAGACCCTATTTACTTTCCTTTTTCTATTTTTCATGATTTTGTTATTCTACTATTGTAAACACCTATGTTCACACCCTTTTTCCATTGTTGTGTGAGATGTGGATTGTTACTATTCACCCAACAATGTTGTTTTCCCTTTTATGCATCCCCTTTTTCTATTGATTATTGAGATGTGGATTGTTACTGCTCATTCATCAATGTTGTTTTACCATTTTTATTTTTTGAATCTTCTTTTTACTATCTTATTTGACATGTATCCTTGATTTGATTTGGTGAGTTTGTCTTTTCTCATTTGACATTTACTTGTTTGATTTGTATGATCTTTTGTAGCCTTAGATTTTTGATTTCTCAATTTAATCTTATTTGACTTGGTCATTTGGTCTAACATATCACTTGTCACCTAGCTTGTCAAATTCCTAAGTACGTCCTATCCATATAGAATCAATTATCTTGTCTTTTCTTATGTTTATTTGTTTTTGCTCCTTAGTTTTGTATTTTTGTGTTTGTCCAAATCAGTCTCTATGCCCTCCACAATCAAAAATAAATAATATCTAAAAACATCCTATGATAAAGGTAAGTTGAGGTATGCATCATTTACTTTTTAGCTAGTTTCCTTTTCTATCATTTACTTTCATTTATTTTATGGTTTTTAAAATACTACAATTTTTTAGCATCAATGTTGTGTGTGTCCTTATGTTCTTTCTCAAAGCATCATCCCCTATTACACCTTAGTGACACATGATAATGTTTGAGTGGGGCATATGTATACACATAATATTCTTACACTTTTATTGATTACTAATGCTTTACATCTTGTAGGAACCCATCATGAATTAATCTCTTTAAGTGCATGCCTTAAAAATTATACCGAGAAAGGGGTGGGTAGACCTTTGGTGCTTCATATGATTTTTTTCCCTTATTTCCATATTATTCCCTATCCATTCAGCTCCTAAAACCTTTCCTTAAGTTATCTCTCCTTCCTTACACATACCTCTAGTATTTTCCTCTTTCTATCCTTCTTTCCCTCAGTACCCTTTTTTCTTGTTCAATAAGATAGGTCAAACTAGTTGACCTAGCATAGTCTGGGGTCACCTTAGCTCTTTAGTCTTAGTTTCCATCTAGCTGACCTAACACAAACTTTAGGCATTATCCTGATAATATACTAGGTTGACCCAATTGACCTAGCATAGCCAACATGTTTGAGTGATTTTTAGGTTAGATACTCATATATATACAAAGTTATTTTAGTCATTTCCATATGAAGGCAATCAAGAGTTATTATTCACTCACACTTATTCACAATATGTTCTTCCATCATTCTACTTGAGGAATCTTATCTTAGGTTTCTTATTTGGAAAATCTTAGCCTTGTGGATAGGTCTTGGATGTTTTATCCTAACAAAGTGATCCTTACAAACCACAACAACCTCTTGCAAAGCTCCATTGGCCAAGGGAGAGATTGAGTCATGATGGGTGCACATTCAAGTAAGTATATTCTAACTTTTTTCTTCTCTTTTTTAGTAGATAGAAGTAGCATAAGTGTTGGCTCAAATAATATTAATCTTCATATTCCATGTATTAGGGTGTTACTCATACTTACTTTATTTGAAGTTCCCTATACATGTATTTGATTACTTTTCATCTAACCCCTTAATTTGTGCCACAAGATTTTGTGAGCACTATATTAGTTTAATTTTGTTGTTATTAGATTTGTTTACTTTCTTGTTTATTATCATAAGTGAACATAGAAACCATTTGAATCTTTTAGGGTTGTTGTGTGATTATGTTAGACTGTAGGCTTTAGAACCCTACCTAGTATGATGTATTATGATATATGCTACAAGTGACCCCCTAATCAGGTCTAGTAGATCCTCATATTACTCATGCTCCTACTTAACAAGTGTGTGCCCCAATCAAAAGTGTAGGTGTGATCTGTCGTATCTGATCTAGGATTGATTCATGCACACCATGTAATTTTGATTGCATATAGGTGGAGCATCCTCTCCAATAAATCACACGGACATCAAAGGTGGGCCCTTTATATTATTTCCAAAATGAAGGGTGGAGGATAATCCCACTTTATTGCTAATTATTTGCATATTTATTGTTCTCTCAAGGGTAAATCCTTAGGATCTCAAGATTCTATTTTACATGAAGATGTCCTTTGAAGGGGGACAAGAAGAAAATTATTAATTGGAAGATTAGTTAATTAATTATCTCGAAGACCTATTTAATTAATACAATGTGAGGAATTGATCATTAGACTAAAATTGAATTAGATAAAATTATTGAACAAAAAATGATAAATGATTAAAAAATGATAATTAATCAAATAGATGATAATTGAATAGAGAAGAGGGAATTGATCATAGAAATTAAAAATTGAACACATAAACTGACTAGGATCTGTGAAATTATGGGTAGTCAATCTATTTTGTAATTTGACATGGAAAATATAAAACTTGAGTGTCTACATACATAATTACATTAGGATTTCACCAACATATAACATTACACTATTTTTTTACACCCACCATCATAACATCAAAAAATACATGCAGTTTGATCCCTCTTCAGAGTATTGGTATGTAGGCAACATTCAACATAGGGGGTGTTGATGTAAATCCTAAATTTAACCCCTAACCCATTTTTACCATTTATTACATCTTTTTATCCCTATCTATTGAGCTAGGGTTCCAAATAAAGAATAATGCACATAATGAATCCCATAGAGAACCAAATAGATCTTATCACACATATGACTTCTATGTGAAGGTACATAAATATGAATTTGCACATAGGGAAAATACACTAGCATACATATATGCACCCTAAAATGATGGTGTATGTCAACTTTATCCAAATAACATGTCCCTATCTTGAATCCAAATGAAGCCTTATTCCTAATTCATAAAAACCTCCTCTCATAGTCCCATAGTCAATCAAATATTTCATGTTAAAATCCTTCAAATTAAAGTGCCAACTAAGTTATTTTTTTTATTACCTTCTCCTTTTAGCATCTTTCCATTCATAGTGTGTTTCATTTTGATTTTACATATTATTTTTTAAAAATTAGATTAACTTTATTTTAATCCAATTTTTTTGATAAACCACATACATGTATCATAATAAATTTATGAAATTAATAAAATGGAAAAATATCAAAAGCTTGGAGACTAAATTAATTGTAGTCATCTAAGGTTGAGGAAGGAGAATATGGATGACTATGGATAAGTCATCCTCTAAAACCTTTTCATCTTCTCCAAAATTTGATTTTGAAATAATATGATTGATTTGAAGGATTTATTGTACTCCAAAAGGATTTATATGGTTTCTTCATCTTTGACTAAATTTGACAATTAAGTTAGAAAGGGTCCAATGGGTGAGATGTAATGATCCATATTCATAGAGAAAACCAAGGAGCCTTTAGACCCCTTTTGAGGTAATATGAAGAGTATTCATGTTCCTTACTAATCCAATTTCTCAAATTTTAATTAAATTTAAAAGTATATTTAATTACAAATTCACACATGAAATAAGCCATATGATTCATTAGAATTGCTCAAAATTTTCCTTGAACCCAATTGAGAGTTAAGATAAATCAGTCAAGTTTGATATTGCTCAAACTTACATCTATTTAGTTGTTCATCCATTATAGATCTTGGGGACATATGACCCAATATTTTCACTTAGAGAGTTATTTTAGATACTAAAACTAAACATTTATAGCATCTCAATCTTTTGTATTTAAAAAATATCAATCAGGGCTCTACCTTTTAGTTCAATATCTCCCTGTTATTGAAAGGCACATATTTATCATCTCATCATGTCTAAATAGTTATATCTTAGTTTGATCAATATCATTATAATGACCTAGGTATCCTATACTACACAAAAATCTTAAGCATGATAAACATACTTCACTATTAATTTCAAATCAGTGCCTACTTTCTAGCTTTCTGGACACTACCTACCACAAAGGGACACTACCACTGATTATAGTTTCCAGATCCTTATAGTGTCCAGTTTCCAAAGTTCATCCAAATTTAAAATTTTAAAAACCTTATGGGTTAGCCAAATTTTATTATTGAATCATACCATGAGATATTTTCAAAATATGTGGTATAAATTTAATTTTAAGCCTTCTCATTCCTCATTTATAAAATATGAAATAAACACCTACCAAAGTTAAATCAATCAACTACACAATCACACTATTATAACCTATTCATCCATATATTCATATCAAACATATGGTTAGTAATATCATAATTACAAAGCATTATATGAGTGATATTTATCAAATTACAAGCTAGACCACTACATGCATCTTAATATATTATATTATACCTTTGTGCACACACTTTCCCATCCATAGTAGAGAACTACATAAGTATGAGGACTCATTGTATTATTGGATATGTACGTAATCACCATTGATAAAGGGGCCTTTGGATAAGCTCAACATTGTGAGCCCACTAACCCATTTTTTTATCAAACTCATTCCAAAGATGAAAAAGGGTGAAGAGTTAGGGTTTGATGAATTAGAAAAGAGTGATACACTATATTATATATCTTAATACATCATAAAAATGGTGATAAAATCCATAGAATAATTAAGTTTCTTGAATTCAAATCCATTCATTATTATATACTATAAACCTACATCATAATCAGACACTAGTATCGATGGTAGTGTCTAGATCTAATGAAAATGTCTATGACTACATAAGTATAATTTATAGATCTAAAGATTGATATATAATATTGATTATACATACTTTACCCATGTTTCATGTCTAGATATGCCTAAACATAGTAAACCAACCATGTACTATTGTTTCTTATTTATTACAATATATTTCAATAGTTGTAATTTACTATTTGTAGTAATTTTAGTTATATAAATTTAGACTATTGTTTATCTATTTTTTATTAATGGTCCTCTCCTAAATTATTTTTATCACCCTTGTGCTTTAATTACTTATATATTAATAACCATATCACCCATGTATAAAATTTAGGGTTAAATATTTGGTGAACTTGACCTATGGTCTCAAAACCCTAATTTGACTTAGGGTTTCCTAATTTACTATTTTCATAAATTTTGATTTTTGATTTCATAATATTTAATTTTTAAAATAAAATAAAAATTATTTTACTAAAATCATGTTCAATTTGAAAACATATATCAGTTATTTCATCAAATAATACATAATGATAGTCATGGTTCATTATGTCAAAATAATCAAAAATATAATGAAGTGGATTAACAAAATTGATTAGTATAAATAGTGTTTTAAAAAAGGATGAAAATTTATCTCTCTTTAAAAATCCTTTTAAAATAATATAGAGTTTTATCTATAAGCCAATGTGCATGCTCCCAAACTTGTATTCCTCTTACATCTTATTCAAGTGAGAATTATCATCCTACTCCCAATATTCACCCATAACTTATATTAGATTTTATGTTATGAACTATCACTACACAAAAAGGTAAGGGTACCCAACTATTTTAACCTTTTAGGGTTTTACTAATGTAAACCTTAAGTTAGATCACAAAGCTAAGTTGTCTAAATCAGTGAAATAATATATATAAATAACCGCTCATTTTTTTTTATAGATTTTGACTTATTTATTATTTCTAAACATAGTATTAAATATATGAAAATAGAGACTTATCTATAAATTTACTATCATAGAAGATATGGGTGATAAAAATTAGGTTATAGATAGGTCTGAGTGTCATCAATAGGGTCCCTAGGTCTGATTCTTCACCAAACAATAGCACCCCACCTAGAAAGTAGTGTCATGTAGCTCAAATATCCTAAAAATAGCATTAGTGTTCCCTTTACATGACTATTCCTATTTTTAGTGAGCACCTAAATCTTTATTTCTAGGTTTTATTCCTGTGTGCACAAAATTTATAACTCTAAATTATGCCTATAATATCTAGTTTAGTATGCAAACCCTAATCCTCTTTGTAAATATGGAATGAGTTAAAAATGTGTGTTCATTAGTAGGATAGGTTAGACATCCTCAACACCCCACTATGAAAAGAGTTTCCTACATACTAATACTTCAAGTAGGGATCAAGCCTAATATCATTCTCCCACTTAGTGCTTGATGAAAGTGTAAGTGAATTCTAGAATGATAGTGATATTGAATGCTTTAAATGTGCTTGAGATTGGAAATATTTAAAATTTGGGCTTTGGGTAGATTTATATGGTAGTATGTAGAAGTAGGAAAAAATAAGGATTAATAACCTTGATTTTTCTCAACTTGTTTCTTATTTAAATAGGATTTTTGAATCTATCTTTCATTTATTGGATAGAGGTCTAACAGTCAAGTATTTATAGTGATCTATATCTTGTGTGGATAATAAAATGTACTTAGGCTAGGTTTAGTCAGGGTACACATTTGAAAATATATCCATTCAAGAGAGTTAGGACAAGGGAAACTAGCACCAAATTGGGGAGACTAGCACTATGTGGCTCTAGTATCATTAATGTGGTGTTAATGTCCAATTGGCAGGTTGTTGGGCACACTAGATTAGGATCTAAGAATGTAGTTCTGGGAATATGTTTGAGCTGATAGAAGATGTAGGTTTTGGACTATGTTTGAGCTAACATAAAATAGTTATGGTCTTCACAATGATTAGAAAAGTTTGATAAAGTCTCTAGGATAGGTCTATGGATAAGATAGTAATAATATATCTCAAGCAACACTCTTAGCATCCAAATACCAATTTTACGTGATTGCATTTGCCCCCCTTTTATGCTATAAATGCAGCAAAGTGAAATGATTAATATAAAGGAAAAAGAAGCATACCTATAATTACCTATGAAGTGAAGCCCATGTAGGTGAGTTTGAGTATGTGAATCTAGGTCTGCATATGTGAAACATGATCCAAATTAATGACTTTCAATGAAATGTGCTAAAATTAGTCCTTACTTAAGAGATATCAAAATAAAAATACTATGCAGAATAAATTAATTAAGTAAATTTGAGTAAAGAGATAGGAAATAGGAAATAAGTGAATACACCTCATTGGGTGCATGAACTTGGTGATAACCTATGTATGTGAGTGTAAGGAATGAAATTGGTGACAACCTAGAATATGATAGCAAGTGTATATAGTGTAGATAATGACAACATGGACTTTAATATTCCATCTGATTAACCTATGTAACTAAACATATGGAAATTATGTGTCACGAACATGTCCCTAATATGATATTTGAGTATACTGATTCTAGATTGAGTATGTAATAATTATATCTATATCTCTAAATTAAATGTGGGAGTGATCATGACATACATGATGCCCTAAATCTAAGTAAATTGTATGAATATGAGATGAAATGAGTGTATATGAGAAAAATTTGAACATTATTATGAAAATTTTAACTATATCTATGCAAATTTGTATTATGTTTGGTGTACTATTATGGATAATCTAGACTTCCCTAAATTTGGGGCTATTAGATTGTAGTGCCATGTAATGGATAATATTTCTTTGTGGTTATAGTTTCCCAATCTAGGAACTAATGTATGTCTAGTCTAAAATTTGTGTAACTGAACTACTTTTTTAGTCCATGTTTTTTATTTTGTCTAACCTATGTCTAATTTTTAAAACTAAGCTTGTGTGTTGCAAATGATCTCTGAATATTAGGGTAGGAGTCTAATCTATGTGACAAACCCCTATGAATGCTACCTCTTTTGAGGTTAGTTGTGGAATCTATGTATAAATTTTCTTTAAAATAAAATAGCTCTACAAAATGTGTTAGCCATATCATATATGATAATTGTGTGATATTCCAATATAATGTAAAAAAATAACATTAAAATGTAAAAGTATTTGAGCATAAGTATATAATGTAAGATGTATGTTTTAATATAGAATTTCATAAGGGTTCCAATATAGATGTAATCAATATGTATAACAACAAATTTAAGTAGCTACCAAGGGATAATGGGGCATGATATCCATCATGGAACAAAAGTATGATGTGTAGATGTATAAGGTCCCTCATGGCATAAAAAATTGGTGTGTGTAACAAGCAAAGGAAAGTTTCATGGTAAAAATGCATACAATAAATCATACATACAAAACACATGAGGAATGTAAAAGTAGGCCAAGGGGCCATAATACAAGGGATATGGGTAGATGTTATTAAATATGAGCATAGTATACATACAAGGACATGTTCAAATGTCCACATACATAATCAAAAATCACTTTGGCTTAGATCCACATAAAATAAAATGTTCAAATATCCACATATATAATCAATAAAGCACACACAATGGAGATGGGCACATGTATAAGGCATACATGCATATAAATGGTAGAGAGATAAAGAATAATGGCATATTCAAATGCCCTAAAAATAGAAGAATAGAGAATATAATCAAGTCTTAACTAGGAAATCTAGAAATGAAATCATACATGAATGTATTAAAAAACTATGTAAGATCAAGGATGTACATAAGTTGAGCCTAAATTAGTGATAGTTAATAAAAAATATGAGTATGAGTAGCAATGATCAATATATATGAATGTGAAAACTAGAATTTAAAGAATTTAAGGATAGAACCTAGTAATAGAAACTATGTATGAGATGCCTCCAAGTGAGAGGATGTATCAAATGAATAAAACTAGATTGGTGTATATGCCCCTAGTGGGTAGATGATAGAAAGTTTGGATCAGTATAGTGGACCTAAATCCTTTAAAAATTTTACAAGAATAAGTGAAGCATGTATGTATGATAAAATTGACTATACTAAGATAGCTAGCATATGTAATATCTAGAAAGTATAAGAAGTGTAAATATATCAAGCATACAATTTGTAAGTTTTATGTTTTCTAAGTAATATTTGAACATTTTTATGTTTTGAAATGTTATATTATTTTATTTATTTTTTGGATAAAAGATATGAACAAGTAAATGATAATAAACTATGTATAAGGAAAGATAAATCTTACTAACTAATGAGTCTCATAGGAGACTCACAATCATAATGACCTATGTCAAATATAAGAACAATGATCTCTTGTGTAGTGTGAATGTTATGATGTATTTGAATGTTGTTGCAATAGGAATCTAAGTATTATTCATCATTGGAATCATAATATTGTTAAACATTAGAATCATGATAACCTGGAATACTAGAGGTAATTGCCTTATGATGTGGAGTTGGCCTTTTTGACTTGTGTTATGGCATATTGATTGTGATTTTTTCCTTTGAAACTATTATTACTATAGATATATGGTGTGTTCTTGCTCTTTTTATTGAATAAAATCTATAAATATAAGCTAAATTAATAAATATTTATCTAAACTATCCCAAACTAAGATAGAGATAAAAACAAAATAAACAAAAACAAACTTATACCTTGGTTATAAAAACTTCTTCCATTATGATGTAGATTCGATTAGCTCTTCAAAATGTGGTTGATCACTCTTATAATACAATGTAAAAATGGGTAGAATTTGGTGCAAAATGATCTTTTGTAGATTTAATTCACTTTGGATTCACTTGTGATTTTGATATCACTTTGTTATCATAATTCAGGATGATGAAAGTGATGGATTTTATGCTTATTTATATATTTATAAAGGAAGAATCCAATGGTGGAGATTATTTGGTTATTTTAAATGATAAAAATAATATATAGTGGCTAATGAGTCCAAATCCATGAGGATGATGACCATTTCAAATGGTTGAGAGAAGTATAGAAATGGTTAACTAAGTTACCAAGAATGATTCAAACATTTTCACTACTCAAGAGATGACTCAAAAGAGGTTGAGGAAGTTGTGGGTTTGGTTGAGATGAGTCAACATGTGAGTGAGAATAAGATGGAAGATGTTGGGTGAGGTGTAAAATCTAGATTTAATATTTAATTAATGATTTAAATTTTTTCAAAATTGATTAATTTGATTTATTCAATTGTTTGAATTTGGAGGGAGATTCCATGAATTATATTAAGAAGAGTAATTAATTGATTTTATGTGTACTTCAACACTAAATTTATTTAGGTGTATATATTTACTCCTCTTTAAAATAGTGTTTTAAAGTAATACTCTTTCAAATAATAGTGGAATAAGTAGAGCTTTGATGATTAATAAGAAAAAAGTTGCCCCAATTGAATGAGGAGTGTGATGATTCCCCCTTGAGGGTTTGTACAATAAAATGGACAAACGCTCAAAATGAATTAAAAGAGGAAAAAAAATTAGTGATTTGGACTAGAATGAAATAAACCTATTAGAATTGATTTCAAACTTGAAAGATTTGAAGTTGTGTAAATAATTTTCCCCAAGTTGATTAAAACTAGAGTATTGATTAGGAAAATACAATATGTTTAATCATTCAGTGATTGTATGCTTAGTGTTTGCTTATGACATAGGGGTCAATGGAGTGGTTGTGAGAAGGATATATCCTAGAAGGAGGAAGCTATTGATCAAAAAATATAAAAATGTATTAGTTTCCAAATTGTAATGACAAAATTACATAGATTGATTATTGTAAATGATTGAAATGAATTTAGAATAAGTTAATTAAATGTGTCCTAAAATTCAGAAGAAAGTTGATGAAAAATAATGGAATATTGAAGGGATGGGGGGTGGTAAACATGTTGAATAGGGTTAGCACTTATAAATATAAAATTTGGGGTATTTAAATTCATTTGTGCATTTTTATTTATAGATATATTTTTGAGGAGAATTTGATTGAGGAGATTCATTCTAAGAGGTTGTTGAAAAATAGAACACATTCCACACCATGACCACTATGTGGAGTGAGTGAGGAGACAATAAAGACATAAGAGGAGAGGGCCTCCATTAAGGGATGTTATTTTTTTAATTTTATCATTTATTAAGGATTAAAGTGGTTAGAAATTAATTTTTAGATGGTCTATCTATGAATTTTACAATGAAAGTTACAAATTCACTATAGAAAATTGTGAATTCATCAAACTAGGTAGCGAATTCATAGTATATGAAGGAAAAATAATTTTAGGGGTAATAATAGGTAAAAAATGTTACTTTATAGTTATATAGTTGAAAAATTATCAAACAAAGTAGTAAAATAATAAGGATGAATCGTGAAATCTCTAAAATAAGGTTTTAAATCAATTTAGGGAAGGAATACGTATATGCAAAATTGAATGTTATAATAGAGAAATTACAAAAGTGAGTAGAGAAAATTTGTAATGGAGAAGTGAAAATGTGATTTTTAAGAGGAAAATAATAATTAATGAGGATAAATAGGTAGAATAAGGATAAAAAGATAAGAAATGTTAAATTTACATTATTTTTGGTTTTTTGAATGTTTTAATGTAGTGAAAGATGGATTATTATGTTAAGAAATAAAATTAATGTAATGTTAATCTATATTGTTTATATGAGGTATTACTAGTGCTAGCAATATGGGAGTGGAGGCCAAGTGTATTGGAGAATATGTCTAGCTTAGTAAAGTATGAGTTTAAGGTTTTAGAGGCTACTAATTTATCATATATTATTCAAATGCCATAGAGTTAAGAAGAAAAGGCTTTATTGATAGCACTTGCTTAGAGATGGAACAATGAGACAAGTATATTTCACTTGATAATAGGGGAGATGATGGATATATTAGAGGATATTTATCAAATTTTAGGTATTTTGATACAAGGCAGGTGAGTGTACTAAGGGTAGGGTCTACAAGAGATAATATTATGTAGGAACAATTTTCACTTGATTTCACCTAATGAGGATATGGGACAAGCTTGTACTCATTCAAGTGAGACAATGGAAGCACCTCATGGCTATGGGTATCCCTATGAGGAGGTGGATCTCTAGATTAGGGGCTAGGTCCCCTTGATGCATCATTTAGGCTCACGTTCCTACTACTAACAACTTAAGGAGGATTAAAAGGGTTAAAACAACTAAAATTAAACCTATTCTACTAGAGGTGATACACCAAAATATTTTATCGACTCACACTCTTGACATGTACTTTGAACCAAAAGAAGCCTAACATACACTCCATCTAATAATAGCCTTATTCTTGCATAAATGCTTCAACATGGGGTCTTAGAATTGGCTTAGCCTAGGAAGACTTAGACAATAGGAATTCTAATACATGATATTGAATTAGCTATTCACTACACCTACAACTCCATTTGACACTTCTTGTTGACCTATAAAGAGAAGTCTTTGAACTCACAAGGTATTAGGAAAATTTACATGTGAAGGTAAGCTAAGATTTACTTGTACAAGACAATAACCATCACATACAACTAGATAATTCTTGAATGAGGTAAAAAATTAATATCTTTATTGATTCAAGACAAAATTTTGGTAGGGCTTCACCATACCCAAGAATAGAGATACAAATAATGGCCAAAAAGGCTCAATTCATAGAAGAAATGGGAAGATAGAGAGATGGGAAGTCCAAAAGTCACTTAGACATGTGTCACCAAGTGAAAATAAATTATAATTGCATGTGGAATAGAGGTGAGATGAGTCATGTCATGTTAGGATTCTACTTGTTCAAAACTAGTCATAATAATGGTGAAAAGTGGTACAAAAGCTCTAAAATTTTCACACATAACTACCTCCATCATAAACCATCCAGGAGCATTTGAAATTTAAAATTAAGAATCTGACATATAGTACTACTCAATGGACATGAGACTCATCATGATAGTTAAATAATACCCTTTTTAACTTCTAGCCATCCTATGGACACCTATGTTTATTGATTTCATGGGAACTCTTTAGTTTGATCGACTTTCAACAATGACCCAAACCATCAACTTGTCTATTATTCACTTGTTTTGCTTGCACCAAATGCTCAAGATCTTTCCATTTGTTACCTCTATATTTTTCCTCAAGTTCTCACTAAGCTTTTCTTACTCCAACAGATATTTTCCATAGTTTAAAGTTGACGTTTGTAGGGCCATCACCTTCCTTATTCCTTCAGAACATTTTCCTCAAACTTAAGTTTATTTCAAACTTTTGCCAAGTGCTCTTTAACTATGATAAAGTACCCTTTGAGTCATGAAAATTTCCCTTTTGAAACCTCTATGTGGGACACTTTTTCTTTCAAGATGTCATTTGAGGAATTTTTTGAGGCACTTGGCTTCAAAGGTTTCCTTCAAAAGATTTGTCTCAACCACTTTTCCTAAAATAATTCCTTCAGAATTTTTTCTTTATGCACTCTTTAAATTTTCTTCAAAATTTTTGGTGAACCTATCCTTCAAAATTTTTCCCCAAGAAAATATTTTGGGCTTTCCTGGTATTAATTTCCATGGAATTTTTGACTTGAGTAATTCATTTGGTTAAAAATTCCAAACTAATTATGCCCTAGTTCTTTTTTAATACAGACAATTTTCTTGAATAAATTTTGTGGGCATTTTTTTGAAAAAATTCCTTCAGGATTTTTGTTTGGTCCTTTATAAATATTGAAAGTGTTTTTTGGCTTTGTGTTTGGTTTACTTCACTATGGAGGGGTACCCTTCAAAAACTTTTCAAATAATCATATTTTTGAAAAAGTACCCTTCGAAAAGATTCCAGAGTGTCCTTCAGAAAAGATGAAGTGCCTTTTAGGAAAATGAAAATGACTCCTTCAAATTTCATAAAATGGACCTTCAAAGTTATTGAAAATGAACCTTCCAAAAGGAAAATTGTCCCTTCAAAAACTTTGAATTGAGCCAAAAGTACCATTCAAAAAAATGAAGATGACCCCTTCAGCTTTTTGAAATGGTCCCTTAGCCCAAAAAAGGTCTTTCAGGGAAATTGTTTCCAAAAAAATGTCCAAAATAATTCCTTACACTTAAATAAAAAACCCAAAACAAAAAATTTGAAATAATGAACATGTACTTTTATTTTAGGCTTTGTATGGAACATCTCCTCTAAATTAAATTTACATAATAACAAAACTCAAATTCTTGCATTTATGGAAACCCAAAGTTGAAAACCAAGATAAAACTAAAGTGAATAGCTAAGCTCAAATGTCTAAGTCCAAAAATATTTTCAAATAAATTATTTAAACATGAAAAACTTTACTTGTGTTGTAGTGAAGGACCTCAAACTTAGTACATAAGAACCTTGAACTAGGATGAAAAAAACCACATGATTAGCTTCCTTTGTAACTGTTGCACATGTAAGATCTGGCACTTTGAAAATGTTCTGGAAACTCTACTTAGACTTCTTAGCATGACTCAAAGCAAGTAAAAGGACCTAAACAACAAATTGATCAAAGCTAATAGTATTGATATTATGTTTAATAAACTTGAGATCACTCTATGACATGATATTTACCCCTACAATATCTAAAGTCCAAATTTTCATATAGGGGTGCCCAATTTTGACATGCAGGGTCAAAAATTGGTCAATAGGAAATTTGGTGATGGACTAATTATGATTATTAGAGGTGGATTAGATATTGATTATTTCAATAAATTAGAGATGGATTCCTTGACTATGGTTATCATGGTTATTTTCAATGGTATTATGCTACTTGATAAGAGTATGAAACTATGTTTGATTGGGTTATTAGATATTATCAAAGACATGATGGAGATGGGTGAGTAATTTGAATAGGGGACATGCATATTAGCTCACTCATACAAGGACCTACACCATGTAATATACATATACATACATACATACATATATATATATATATATATATATATATATATATATATATATATATATATATATATATATATATATATATATATATATGGCAGGGAGATTGGGCCATATAAATTATTATAGGTATGGTTTTGGGATCACATTGTTGTAGAGAGTGTATGAATTAAAATATGCTTGCCCTAATAATTACATTAATTCCCACTAAATCCTAATTCCCATATTTTTTATCTATATTAACTAATATACTAATACCCATATCCCATTCATATATCCCACATAGCCTTTATCCCATCCTAAGATCAATTAATCCTCTCATTAAACCTTTAATAAACCCCAATTACCTACTAACCTACTCTATAATCCCACTAGCCAATTTTAAATTCAAAAAATTATCCAACCACGCACCTACCACCCTACATTAGCCTTCCTTAAAACCCTAAACCCTATGGGGAGATTTCTAGAATTAAATTATTCTATAAAATTTTCCCAAATTGGCCCCTTCTCTTGAATTTTTTAATTTTAGAGATTTCCATGGAATTAAAGATTCCATGGAAATTTCCTAGCCCTACATCTCAAAGGCCCAAGTTTGAATTTGGACCCTTGATATTCCCCCATTTTCCTATAAAACTAAGCTCTCCCTCCACTCTTGGAACTAATGAGAAATTTCTAAGAAAGAATTAATCACTCCTATTAGCATCCATAATAGCCTTCTAGTGTCAATTTGAATCCATCTTCAGCATCACACATCCTTTAGAAGCCATTGTCAAAGTCTCATAAACAATCCAACAATCAAGCTTTTACGTCAAATCATTTGCATTCAAATCCTAGAATGGATGAATGAGAAGGTAATGAGGATGGTAAAAATGTTCTATTTTCTATGATTTATCTCCTCTATCCATTCCTATTGGTGCCATCAAGTTTTGGGTTTTATTGTCTTTTGATAATATATTACTTAGACTTGAAATTTGGTGCACATTTTGACTACCACGATGGGACTAACCTCCATTATTTAATTTAATACAATTATTAAAAGTGTTTTAAGTGATTTTAAGACCAATTTTATGTGTATTCAAGACCATATTTTCCATTTTTACACATTCTAGGTGAGTTGTGGAATTGCCCTATTAGTCACAATATTGCAGTCATGGCATTATTAACACTAAAAATGACATTCTTAGTTAAGTCATTAACAATTAAGGGTTTTAGTAAAGTTTTTGGTTTTTTTAAAATAATGTGACTATGAAATTCATGGTATTACCTTGATAATAGTGATATCATCATTGATAGTAGTGATATTATCAATTATATAATAGAGCTTAGATTTTAGACCTATCTTTGCTAATCATTCGCTTCTTTAGGTGTGTTGTCTCTTATTATTGATTTTTGGGGTAGGAAAAGAATAAAACCCTCAAAATCCAAGATAATTAGATTTTTTCAACAAACCCATGAGTCTCTTAGTTATGATATTTCTCTATTAATAGTGGTATTGTCATTCCCAATAGTGATATTGTCGAAAGTAATAGTTGGGCTTAGACTATAGCTAGTTTTTGTTAACTCTCTATTTTTGTAAGTGTTTCATTTTCTATTATTGTTTCTATGTGTATAAAAGTAAGAAAATTCCCCAGAGATCAACTAATCACACATCTTTTACAAAATCATGACTCGTTCAGTAGCAGCATTATCTTGGTAATAGTGACCTTGTTGTTTCTAATAGTGATATTGCTAATGTTTAGGGCTTGTTCTGTCTTAAATGTCATTGGATAATAAATAGTTTTCTTCTTTGTCCTTCATTTTGTTTTGTCTAAAATTTGTGGTTGTAGGTAATAAATATTTTTTCATCTTTTTTGACAAAATTGTGAGTCTGCCAATAGAAGGATTACCCTAGTAATTGTAGGATTGCCATTCTTAGTTGTGGTATTGTCCTTTTATCCAAAATTGTTAAAACACTACCCCTATCACCTTTGTATTGTCATTTTTAGTGCTTTTAGGATCTATCAAGAAGGTGATCATGGTCTATAAGTTTCAAGTATAAAGATATTTCCCTTTTTGTTAAAAGTTTTTCAAATATTCCTTTATACAAGCACTTAACCAATTTCCATATCTAAAAATAGCTAATAACAATGGGTATTATCTATATTTGAGGGTTCATATAAAGCAAAAGTGTATGAATATTTTCAAAAGATCCATTGTATAGATTGATTTAGCCTCATCCTATAATACCATGACTAACTTAGTCATATGTTTACCCTATAAATAATGGCTTTATTATTCCTAGTAGCATGTTTGTAGTTAGGGATGGTTAGGATTAGTATTAGATATTGATATAATTTTTATCATAAATAATTGTATTTAAACCAAATACCTATAATTAGTTTTAATTTGGTAGTCTTAATTACTTAGGACATATATATATATATATATATATATATATATATATATATATATATATATATATATATATATATATATATATATATATATATATATATAATTTTTATTAATTGCAATATCACTAGTTGCATTTTTCTATTAGTGATAGTTTTGCTATTTAGAGTAGTATGATTAATCGATAGTAATGATTTTGTCATTAATCATAGTATTTAGTTTACTATTTATAAACCCATCACTTGAAACTTGTGAGATTGATAGTCCACTAGTGGGATTGTACATTCTAATCATGGGATTGCCCCGTGTATTCATGGTATTGTAAGGACTTGAAAGATTGTTAAAATTTGATTTGCTAACACTTTTATTGTAGGTTCCTTGGATATTTTGGCACCATAATTATTCATTTAAACTTTCTGATTGTTGAGAGTGGTATCATTTTACATGTTTGTCTTAAATTTAATTATATTATTGAAAAAATTTTGGTTTAAGAATATTATTATCCTTTTTTACTTTCATGTGAATCCTTGTTTGTTTATGTGTGTGTGTGTATTGATTTGTATATTTCTTTCCATATCATGCCAAACACACATAGGTAATTATAATGGTAAATTAATCATATCATGTGTTTACTTATTTATTGATCCTTCCTTTAGGATATCACATGACGTGGATTTGATCATCATACATACGACTTAGTACATAGGGGTTAGTGTCATGGATTTCACCATCATACTCTAATGAAAATCCATGTTCTAGTAGAGTATAAATATAGGGAGATATATTATTACAACCTAAGTATAATTCCAAATAGAGGGTTCCATGGAGTGAGGGGTGATCAAGATCCAAGACCTAGGATAGTTAGATAGCCTCCTACATAGACTCAAGCCCCAACACACCATCATGTATATCAGGGACTCCCCTAGATCCTTTTGTATACTTTAGAGTAAGGGACTTCATCCATAATAAGTGTTCCACTATAGGCATTAGTATCAATGCTAAATTATCCATCAAGTTCAAGAAAGATCAAGAGGGTCTAATTGATTTTGTAATAGGTCACCAGCTTATAGCCTCAATTGTGTAGCTATTATATGGTGTGGGTATCAAGTTACACACCCATATAGTTCACTAATTAGGATTATATTTGTGCATGATTGTTTGTGTGTTATGATCAAACCTGTTTTGTTTTCTAGCTAAGTCAGCCACACCCATGTTTTGTGTGATACCTTAGATGCCTTTTAGGTTGGAATTTATTATTTCATAATCATCATCATCTTGAATTATCATCATCCATTTAGTTTCTCATGATTTATCCATACTAATCATCTCATTGTCTTGACATTATCCTTTAGACATCCTTGTCACCATCCTTTTATACATATCCTAATTTTGGTCTTATTCATCTCTCACCTTGTTTAGATATATCCACCCATCTTCCTATAACATCATTGCATCATGTGGACATCTTTTTGACCATTTTAAAATCCCCACCTAGTCATCATATAGTACCCATTTCTTTAATCATCATTTGGTCATCTCCTCCACATTCACCACCCATATAGTATCCACCTTAGAGATCCATTTGTTTTCCAAATATCATATCTTTATTAGACCACTATCTTCACATAATCCATTATTCATATCCATTTCATCCCCATTTCTCTTTTATTATAGTTTATATACTTTGACTACCATACCATCCTATAGTCACATCACCTTCATCCTATATTCATCTTGTAGAATCTATCTCATCGACACTCATTCACACCTTGTATTTGTCACCTTCCCAAATCCTTTTTCATTGTGACCAATTTTTATCACACCTCCACATATCTTCCACCTATAATTTATTCACCTTTAACATCTTACATACATCTTAATAAGTTCATATATTTTATATCCATCCCATATCACTTGGTATCCATCTCCTTTTCAGCTTATAGTAACTACCCTATCACATATAATATTCATCCACTTTCCATTACATCCTTCTCATTTTCATTTATATTCATCAAGTATCCATACCCTTGTATATCCTTTTCATTCATTTTTATCACATTCCTATTCATTTCTTAACACATTCATCTCCTATTCATCCTCTATATTCCATCCTATTTATATCACCTAGCACATACGTCCACTTTCTATAACATTATCCATCCTCTCCATTACTTATATCCCATCCTACCTACTTCATTTCCATTTCCAACCATTCCATAACACCTATTATCCATCCCCTTTTTATATACTTTTTATTATCATGACCACTTCTTATTCATTTTATAATGTATTCCCCATCATTCATATAGATCATCCTATCCACAACACTTACCCCACATGTAGAGTATACATCCACTTTCCATATCATTATCTATCCCATATCTTATTTACCTCTTATTTTCATCCCTTCTTCATACCCTTTCTTGTCTATTTTAACCATTTCATTAGCCATCTCTTCTATATAATATCACTTCTTCTCTACACCTCCTTGTATATATATATATATATATATATATATATATATATCTCACACACACACAGATATATATATATATATATATATATATATATATATATATATATATATCCATATCATATAATATCCATTCCCATCCACATCCTAATATAGTTATCACTTCTCACATTTACATATATTAGATCAAATATCCTCTCACCTTGTATCCATTTGTATAATCTCTATCCAATTTCCCCATATCCACTCCTTCTTACACATATATTATGAATCCATACACAACCATGTTTTTTATATCTATTATCCAACCATCCTATCACTTAAGAACACCCTTGCTTCATCCAAACTAGTGTGTGTGTGTGTGTGTGTGTGTGTGTGTGTGTGTGTGTGTGTGTGTGTGTGTGTGTGTGTGTGTGTGTGTGTGTGTGTGTGTGTTATTATATCTCCTATCCATTTATAAACTTTCATTTATCATCCCCATATCATATAACATTTATATAGTGTCCATTCCCCCTTCACATCTACATAATTTAACATGTATAAACATTATCCCATATCCTACCTATTTTGTGTCTCTTAATCATCACCTATTATTCTATATTTATTATCCATATCCACTTGAATATCCATCATATATGTACATATTACACCACTCATCCATCACTTCTCCACCCCTATTTTTTTTAATCTCGAGTTGGTTTTTTTAGTCCAATCCTCTATTTATCAAATATCATACATCTTCTTGTCCACATCCCCATTCTCTTTAATTACTAGACCTCATCCTAAAACCAAGCTCTTAAGTGGTCACCCATATTTTTTGGATCATTAGTTATCACATCTCTTTACTTTGTATTATCATCATACATATTCTTGTAAGATCCAAATCTATCACCCATCATTATCTCTATTAGATACTTTTATCCTCTATCACCCATCAACTTGTCTACTTACTAGTACACAAAAATATTTGATCCCATCACTTTTTTCTCATCCTTGTTAGATTAGTATCTTAAAGGAATTTATATTTTATTAGTTCTTGGTCACCCATCTTCTTACATCATCATCCCTTTTACCACTAAAGGTTTTGGTCTTTAAATGGAAATAGTATTTGAAGACTCCCATCTCATCCATCACTTTTCATCACAACCATCATTCACAATAGTCATCCATACCCAAGCTCAACTCTAAATTGGACAAGGATCCATCCAAGTCAACAATCCACTAAGTCACATGATGGACCCAAATAAGGAATATGACAAAAACCATAGTAACATATACACACCAAGGGAAGAGAATGAATTATTTAATCCCCTCCAAAATTACAAATTAAGGAATCTCATTGATTGCTATCTTTATGAAAACTAGGATCGTGTCTTAGCCCATGCTATAAAAATAGGTTACACCTTACCTTCCACATTTGGGCCCACCCTCTTGCATAACCTAATATACCCATCAAGAACAAAATCACCTTGTCAACATGATAATGATAATCCTTGAGAAGAAGCTATAGACCATGGGTTCATCAAAGAAGAAGAACACCAACAACCCTTTTATAACAACTACAATGAGGCTAATAGGAGATATGCTATCCATGTGGATTGCCTAGATTAGTTAAATCAAAAAATTAACCTATTACTTCAAATTCAACATCCACCATCCCTTAGACTAATAATGACAATAACAATGCCATTAATAATACCACTAATAATCCCAAAAATACTAATGACATAAATAACACTGACAATACCCATAGCACCCACATCCCTCAAGGAAGTAAAAACCAAACCACTAAGCCTCTTGGGGATCCCTCTTTTTCCTAGAAATACAAAATTATGAAAGAGACTCTCCAACAAATGGATCCTAGATCACAAGCCCACAAGTATAAATATGAAGAATTTTGCTCATCACCACTGGACATGAGCATTTTGAAAATCACTTTTCCCTCACACTTAAAAATACAAAAAATTGAAAAAAATAAGGGAAAGGGAGATCTTATAAACCACCTCCAAGAATTATATGTGGCTTGTCATGAAGTCATCTATGAAGATTCTTATTGTTGTGACTCTTTCCTAAGAGTCTTACCAGGCCAATGGTTCATGCACCTACCAAAAGGGTCAATTTTTAGTTTTGGAGAAATGACAAAGAAATTTGTTTGACATTTCTCATACAATATAGAGCATGATATTTCCATCATTTACCTTTATAATACTTAGCAATGAATTGGGGAAATCCTAGCCTATTTTATACAAATGTGGCATAGTTTGGCAAGTCGTCTAAGGTGTATTATGCTCAAGAAGGAATTAGCTAATATATCCATAGGTAATCTTAATACATAGATTAAATATCAATTGAAATTATAATGTGCCAATACCTTATATGAGATCATAGAAAAAGGCATGCAAATAGAAAGGGATCTCATAAAAAATAGAACCATTAAGTTGTATTCTTGTAATGAACATAATGCAAATCAGGATAATTATTTCCTAGGCAAGTCCAAAGTCTTCAATAAAAATAAAAATGTTTTATGTGATAGGGTAATAGATTCAAAGACACAAAATGTGTAGATAATAAAAAAATTAGGGCCCCATATAATTCCCTAATGTACCCACCATAAAAGTTCCTTGAGGTAATCCTAAGCCTCACACATTGAAAAGACCACTTACAAGTTTGGGGGTGTTGATAGAGATAGTATTGGAATAATTGATCAATGCCAACATGATTAATTTGCCTAAGATTATACCAATGGACAATCATTAACTAAAGATTTATTGGTGTCATGAAGACAAGTTTTGCAAATATCATTGGGTAAAAGGACATGATATTGAGTAGTGTATGCAAATAAAGTACTGTATCCAAGACCTAATAGAAAAAGGTGATATTGAGATTGAAGGAGAAGTGCCATAAAATCAATCAATAAATCAACACCTTATCATTTATAAATATCATCTCCCAAAGCGTGATCAAAGGAACCAGAGACCCCAACAAGACTAAGGTTAGGCATCATCTTCCAATTGCACTGATTATCATACTATTCCCTACTATTACGTTATTACTATCAAAATTTTAAAGATCCAAGAATCCATTCCACCTCCATCCCCCATCCTAAAAATTAATATAGCTACATCTAATTTCATTGTCACCACTCGATTTAATAATATTGTAATTCCTATTATACCCATTCGAGATCCTTCCACCTCATCCATTTCCCATAAGGGGAATATTTATAAGAAAGCCTCAGTCAGTTCTAATAAATCATAATACATCATTTAGTAATTAGAAAATAATTTCATTTAAATATATTTGATGGAACTTATAAGAACATATACCTTACATAGGGAGATATTAAATCAAGTACTAAATGATTTAAAAGTACCTAGTGACCTTGATACCAATCAATTTTAGGCACTAGTGACACATTTATCCCATCACAACAAGTTACTTTTAGTACCCAAGATCTACCCCCTACTTTCCCATATCATAATTATCCATTATACATTAAAGTCACCATCTCCCATCATTTTGTTTTCTATGTCCTCATAGATATAAGATCTACACTCAACTTGTGTAATCGTGACTTTTTAAATAAATTGGGATACTCTAAGACATCACTTGGGCCCACTTTAATAATGATCAAAGATTATGGTGATAATGAGAGACCATCATTCAGGACTATATATCTCCCTATTTTCATGGGACTTGTAGTTCATCAAACTTTGGTTCATGTTGTGGATGTGTAATTACCATATAACATGTTTCTCAATAGGTCATGGATTCAAAAATGCAATTTGTGCCCTCTACTCTTCTTTAGTGCTTAAATTTCCTCCATTTAGGAATGGAGGTCACCATTCCTAGAATCATAGATCATCATAGCTACCAATTGGATCAGTCCCCATCACCTTACCCTAACATTAACAACACCATCCTAATCCCCATAGATGTTAAGTAGATTTCTCTAAATTAATTAGAATCTACATCCTAATCAGAGCCTGATGTCATGTGACTAAAGATCACACCCATGGGATGTGGAAAGTATGAGTATAAAATAATTTGCATGGGTAATCTACCATTTTCTCCACATAGTTATGAGTCCCAAGCTTTGAGGAAGAGTAACCCCATTCGGTATTAATTTAGGCCTAAAACTTTTTCAAGCATTGGATTTTTGGCTAATGAGCACATTGAAGAGGGAGATTATTCTTGGCTCATTATGGATGATGAAGTCCTCATCTTTCCTAAGGAGAATTATCTTAGAGTCTAGAGAATGATGGAAAATATGTAGTAAAAAATAAAGGGATTGGGAAAACAAGAGCAAGGTTGAACTGGAACCCATCATTTTTTAAGAACATCAACAAAATTTTGGCTTAGGGTACAAACTATATGATGATGACCTAACTAGCTTCATTTTGGATTCTCTTTTAACTAATGAGTCATCTCTCCCTGATGAAGGCATTCAAACAAGATCTATCTATAGTCACTTTTAGGAGCTTGGTACCACCAATCTCTTCCTTGATACCACTATTTCCATCATCAATGTCTCCCTCTATTATCCTTCCCTCATAGACTGGGAATCAAAATAGGATCCCACTTTTGATACATTTCAAAATGATGAGCCCATTTTATAATTCATGGGAGCTAAAGACTTCATGCCATCTAGAGATCATAAAAATGGATTTTCTATCAATATTTGTCAATCAATGTATTTTGGGTAACAACAAATGTCCCATAGTCAAAGTGAGGATGAATACTCTAAAGAGGAAGGAGAGTCTTCCAAAAAACTAGACAAAATCCTATATAACTCCTTCATGTGAGAAGATTATTTTTAAATTGATAATTAAATATTAGGTTACTTTAATTCTAATGTTTCAAAATTTTCATTTCCCCCTTATTTACAAGATCAATCACCCTCTCTTATTAAGGAGGTCATAAAATTTAATATCAGAACTGATAAACATCCCAAGATAGTGAAATTCGGGGCTTCAATTATGGTAGAAGAACATGAATTCCTTATTGATATGCTAAATTAATTTATTGACATATTCACATGGAGCTATGCTGACATGCTCAAATTGGTCCCCTCATTAGTGGTACACCATCTAGTTTTGCATCCAAATGTAAAACTTGTCAAATAGAAATTATGAAAGATGCATCTTAAGGTGTCATTACTAGTCAAGGAAAAATTACATAAATTTTTTAAATCCATATTCATCCACCCCATAAATTAATTAGATTGGATCTATAATATTGTTCCCATAACAAAGCCACAAAGTAGAATCCATATATGTACCACATTTTTGGATATTAATAAGGCATGTCCTGAGGATGACTTCTTACTCCCTAATATTGACATGATTTTAGATTTAATAGTTTAATATGAGATGTTTTCCCTCATAGATGGTTTCTCAAGGTATAGTCAGATCAAAATAGCCCCAAAATATTAGTATAAAACATCATTTATCACTATGTGTGGGATGTTTTGTTATCAAGTCATGTCATTCGATCTCAAAAATGTAGGAGCCACTTATCAATAGGAAATGACTATTATCTTTCATGATATGATACATGACATTATACAAGATTATGTAGATGATATTATAGGGAAGCCTTTTCTAAGGTCAAACCACCATGTGGTCCTCAGAAGAATTTTTGAGAGATTGTGAGAATATAAAGTAATGTTGAATCCTAAAAAATGTGTCGTTGGAGTAACCTCAGGTAAATTTTGGGGATTTATAGTCTCAAGAGTGGAATCAAGGTGGATCCAGTAAAAGTTAAAGTAATTAAAAAAATTCCCCAATATCATAATCTCAAGCAAGTCCATATCCTTTAAGGAAAAATTCAAGCCATAAGGCATTTTATCTCTTAGTTGGCTGATAGGTTTCATCCCTTCACTCATTTATTAAAAAATGGGACTACCTTCCATTGGAATGAGTAATGCTAACAATATTTTGAAAGATTAAAATAGTAATTGGAAAATCCACCTATTTTATCACCACCAACTTTGGTAAAGCCTTTGCTCCTTTATATTTTAGCAATGCCATGTGCCATTGGTGTTATCCTTGCATAGAACAATGATCAAGGTAATGATCAAGCTATCTATTACCTCAGTCACACATTAATATCACATGAGATAAACTATACCCATATTAAAAAGGCATGTTTAGCCATAGTTTTTTCATCATAGAAACTCTAGCATTACATTGTCAATAATCATGTGTAGCTCATCACAAAATTTGATCCATTAAAATATTTATTGTCCAAAACAACACTTACAAGTCGAGTAGCAAAATGGACAATGCTACTTAGTGAATTTGAAATCAATTATACTAATCAAAAAGCTATGAAAGGATAGGTCATTGCAAATCAACTAGCAGAGGTACCTTTAGAAACAACTAAGCCCATTTAACCAATTTTTTGGATGAATCCATCATGAATACCTCATAAGCAGACAACTAGAAGTTATACTTTGATGTCTCATTTACTACCCATGGATCTAGGGAAGGCATCCTCTTGGTCACCCTTCAAGGTGATCACATTCCAAAATCATTTTGCCCTACCTTTTCATGTACTAATAACATTTTAGATTATGAAGCTTTGATATTTGGACTTCATCTGGCTATCGAATAGAATATTAAATAATTACAAATATTTTAGGACTCATAATTAGTTATCAAAGAGGTCAATGGTGAGTTCTAAACAAAAGATGAAAATTTGATTCCTTACAAATAATTAGTGTGTCAATTAAGGACCAATTTTCATCCCATCACCTTTGAACAGGTTCCAAAAGGAATAAATAAAGGAATCGATTCTATGGCCACTATTGGCTTGCTTATAGATCTCCCTAAAGACGTCTTAGAAGGCAGTTTCTTGATCAAGCATATGAACATCCCAACCTATCAATCATTTAATCTTCTTAAAATTTGTGCAATCAATAATCCCAATCTACCATGGTACCATGATATTTATAGGTACCTTCACA
The DNA here is from genome assembly GCA_037957365.1 of Torreya grandis. NCBI lineage: Eukaryota > Viridiplantae > Streptophyta > Pinopsida > Cupressales > Taxaceae > Torreya > Torreya grandis. The sequence goes on from JARHVA010000457.1 coordinate 2,051,873, forward strand.
AAAATATCATTCCCCCTAACCTTAACAACCATTAATGCAAAGCCTTTATCCATTGCACCACCTGATACACCATCTTTGGTAGCACCCTCTATTTATGTGGCTATGATGGTACCTTGTTGAGGTGTCTAACATCAAAGGAGGCAGCCTAGGCAATCAAAGAAGTCCATGATTGTATCTATGGAGGGCACATCAGTGGAATGGCCCTAGCTAAAAATCTTCTCTAGACTAGTTACTATTGGTTGATAATGGACCATGATTATTTCTAGTGTGTGCATAAATGTGTAGCCTATTAGAAGCACAAAAACCTTATCCATGCTACTACACAAGAGTTATAACCTATTATGAGTCCTTAGCCTTTCTCCATCTGGGGCTTAGATTTAATTTTCAAGATAAATCCTACTTCCTTAAATGACCATAAATTTATAATCATGGTTATAGAGTATTTTACTAAATGGGTCAAAGTAATGTTACTCACACAATATGACTCCAAATCTCCCAGTTTATTATCAATCAGATTATTTACCAGTTTGGTATACCTACTAACATAATTTTAGATAATAGTAAATCATTGAAGAATCAAGGAGTAGAGTCCCTATGTCATAAATATCTATCATGCATCATTTCTCCTCCAAATATCATTCCCAAGGCAACAAACAAGTAGAGGCAAATAATAAGACCCTTATCAAGATTTTAAAGAAGACTTACAATCAATCTAGAAGATATTGGCACACCAAATTATATCCAGCACTATGGTCTTATCAAATAAGTGTTCACACACCTACCAAGGCAACTTTGTGTGCCTTGGTCTATGGGACTTAAGTAATATTTTCTATGGGACTTCAGTAATATTTATAGTGGAATTTTAACTCCCCTCTCTCCAACTCTCACTTAGAGGCATCATTATTGATCTTAATCTTAAACAAGAATGTCTATAGGAACTAGAAATCCTTAATGAAGAATGATATAAATCCTTGGATCACCTCTGAGCACATCAAAATAAATTAAAGGGTTAATATCGCAAGAAGATTTAGGCTAGGGAGTGCAAGATTGGTGACCTAGTCTTAAAAGAAAATCAGAAAAACACCAATGTAAAACGTGATAAAAAAGGGAAGTTTGAAGCCAACTGGTTACATCCCTATGTCATTATTTCCAAGTTTGGATTAGGAGAGTATAAGTTATCCATGCTTGAGGGAGAATAATTGGATGATCCCATGAATATTATGCACCTCAAGCACTTTTATATCTAATCCAGATGATATTATCCTCTATCAATGGGGCACCTTGCATCCACTCTACCTATAATTTCCCCAACCCAAGCTAAAAAAAATCCATCCAATGGTGAAAAATATCTTCTTGGTGCCTTGGGAAAGTACCATGATAAAAGTGAATTTATGGCATCATGGTAAAAAACCTTGACCCTAGTCTCATTAGTGGGTATCTATCATCAAGATTGGGATAAAAATGTGAGACAACTACTTTGGTTAAAGGAAGGGACATGGATTGTCAACAACTATTTATTGGAGGGATTTTTAGAATCACTAATCCAAGCTTGTTCTATATAAATCTGCAAGTCCCATCATATTTTCTTCATCCCCATAATGCCCTCCTAAATATTCTTTATCATGAAAATCTCCTCTAAGATTCACAAGAGACATCCTATCCCCATTCCCATATTTTTGTTACTAATCCCTAAGTTCACACCTTCCCACATAATATTTTTATTTTGGAGGGTCATGGTATTTAAAACATTCTCTCCCTAAGTCTCTATGCATACACTATGACTACTAATTCTTGAGGGGTCATCATGACCCTCATTTTGAAACTTGGCCAGATCTTTACCATGACATGAGATACATTTCAAGTATATCTTGTATATTATCCTCACCTCATCATTCAATCCCTTATCCATATCCACTCAGAATCATATCATCACTCATCTACAATCATTGTCTTATAGTCTATTTTATGTGATTATGTGTCTTATGTGTGTATGTTACATGTTATGTACATATTTGAATGTTTTATTTAGAATAGTTTTGCATATATATTTCTTTTATCTTGTTAGATTTTATGGGAACAAGGATGACATGTGTGACCCCTAAAGGTTTTCTTCAGAAAGGGTCATCTCTCAAATAGAGTTCGCCACACATATTTACCATCATGCTTAGGAAATATCATATCCTTGGCATATCACATATAGATGAAACATTAAAAAAGATTGCATATTCCCATACTTTTAAAACTTACAGGACCCCCCCCCCCCCATTCTATCCTATTCAAACTCCTATCTTATCCCCCATCTTATCCTAATCAATCTCATCCCATCTACCCTCATCTAAGGACTAACACACTAAGACCTATCCCCTTATCATCCTACCTCCATGGTGTAGGATAATTTCTACCACTACCACTTAGGATAAAGTGAATCAACAAGGGACTAATTTTTCTATCACATAACCTCCCCATGAAGGCATAGTGTACAATAATCATATCATATCGCATCATATACACATCATCATGTCATGCATCCATAAAACATCTCAAATCACATTACATATAACATGTATAAGAATGAAACAATATCCCATATATAACATCATCCATAATGAATCATAGAAATATTCAAAATATCTATCACTATGTGATCAATAAAATGTTGCATCCATAATATCCATACATCATCATCACATCATATGTATGTCTCATAATGTTAAAAGATAACATCTAAAGCTAAATCACATATCACATCACATCTCATATACATGTCCTCATCATATAATAAAAATAAATGCATCCATAACCATGAAACAATAAATAATATCCATACATCACCATAAATCCTCATCATATATATAAATATCATAGTCTAAAATACAATATCCACATGGAATCCATGTCAAAAGATATGATACAATCACATGAAGCCCATGGGGAAAGAATGAGCTATAATACACAAAAATCCCATGTACATATAATCATCTGATATCAAGGTTGTGGCCTTGGTGGTCCACTACCCCCTCTAGAAGGTTAACACATAGATGACTAACTCACACAAAATGAACTTGCATGCTACCCATCTAGAACTATAACTTCATATAATGTCCTATAGTATTGGGCCTCTCAAGTGAGTAATACAATTTGGTCCATCACCCCCATCATACCTTGTACTCTCAAACCCTCATCAACCACATCTTTAGACCTCTCTACCACTACCAACTATCCAGCCAATGTTTGAATATGAGACTATAACTACACAATCTGACCCAAAAATTTGGCAACCTAGCTCTATAGTGTTGTAATTTATGTTTGCACATGTCCAAGTTATGTATCCCAATGTATAACCTATGATCACAAGGCAATAATTTGAGTATCCTATTGTGTCACCTACACCTATAATTCCATAACCTATGATTATATCTACATCACCTACCAATCACTCTAAGTAATTGATGCCTCTAATGTTGTAATTTTCCCTTGTGCCTACACCAATTAGATATCTCCCTAGGTAGTCAAACTCTGAAGGTGGGCTTATAATTGATCTGTCTCATGGGTAATCCTAGAAATATCAAATAAACAATCTTAGATCTCCATCTATAAATTTGTTAATAGTTCATCATCCTCATCTAATCTCAATGGTTGAGAAGGACCCACACCACTACCACTACCTTCTAAATCTATAGTTGGGGCACTCCCTATATCTACAACCCTACTAGTACTTGATCCTATTCCCTTACTTGTGTTATTTCTACACTCCGACCATCATCATCTATGTCCATCACATCCTAAACTCTTCCTTCATCTTTTACTATATGTGTGGGCATTTATCTCCTTCTTCTCACTTACCTTTGAATCATAGCTCCTTTTTGAAGCACCCATCTCACCACACCCCTCCAAACCACCCATGAGGTTTAGTTAGTCAAATCACAAATTGAGGCTAGCACCATGTTCTATATGTTATTTTCACACCTAGATCTAGTATGGGTGTGTAAAAATCCCACTAAATTAGTGAAACCCTATCATAATCAAACATATCATTAGGGCTCTTAACTGGTCTACCTAGTATAAACTCTCTCACTCATTACATACAAACAAGTGCTCAAGACTTGGCACATCCTAGATAAATCCAAACTAGTGTTGAACCCAATCTGGTTTATATTACTTAATAGTGTAATCCCATCACTTGATTACATAACATGGTGTCAACATATACTAGGTCCACCCCTCATCATCTTAATCAAATATGATCCCCTTATATAACATTCATGTGATGTACTCTAGCCATAGACTATCAAAGGCCTCATTATAGTAGAGCATCTCCCCCATATGACCCAACTACACTCCTAATATCATGTGTCATTGAAAAACCATGAGTTGACCAATCTCTAGCCTACTAAGTATACCTAATGGCCACTAGATTTCAATGTATTCCTAGCTCCAAACTTAAAGTAATGATGGGCCAAAACTTTATTCATGATTATAAGTTCCCAAATGTAGTTCCCTATATAAATGTGCTAACACAATAGGTCCCCAAAGTAAACACGTGATTATCATGCACCATATCAGTTACTACATCCCCTAAGCCGAAATGAAACCATCATCCACTCTTGTTTGGCAACAAGATGCTAGATACAATATCCATCACCACTAATGTCAATATATCCAAAGTATCCTCATGATGGTATAAGTCTAGGTCGATGAATCTATCTCACAACCCTATCTTCAAGCTCCCACCTAGCCACTATATTGTCTTCATCAATGTCCATGATGTCCAATAAATCATATCTCCCTACATGGGTAGATGTAAAATCCTATATATATCCTCTAAGGTCATAGTCATCTCTTTGGTAACAAAATCAAAATTACTCATATGTGAGTGCCATCACTCCACTAGTACTATAATAAAAACTCAATCAATATGAATTGGTGGTATCATTGGCACACCATGTAACCAACTAACTTGAGCACTCCATACTCCTCAATGGTCATGTACCACATCTCATGTAATATCTCTAAATGTCATGAATAGGATGCTATTATGCCTAAATCCTCTTTTACCAAAACCAACACCTATCTACATCAGTCCTATCACTCAAAATAATCAACACAACTATACACCTAACCTATCTAACACACTCATTTTTCAACTTACTTAAGGACCCCCTCATCTCACATCACCCACCTAACTGCCTAAGTCCATCTAATTAACTAACTCCCTCTAACTAATTAATTTTATTCATCTAACCTTACCTTTCAAACTATCTAACCTTATCCTACCCATCACTTATCCTTTTTTGCCTAACTGATAATCCTACTATTCATAACTCATGGGGTTATAATCCTACTATTCCTTAATCATAGGGTTACAACCCTACTATTTCCTTTCTTTAAGATTAAAATCCTACCATTCCCTACTTATGGGATTGTAATCCCACCATTCCTTACTCATGAGATTGCAATCTCACCATTCCCCTACCTTCAGGATTGCAATCCCATCATTTACCCTAACAACTCCACCATTTGTGTTGATAAGCCTACAATTGAGGGAAAAAAATCTAGTTATGGAATTGCTAGACTAAAATGGATGGCATTATTTTCTACCAAAATCCACTTTAAAATCTACAAAAACTAATGAAAATCACCAAAATTATAGAGCAAAAGGTTGTTTACTCATTAGTGATCTATCTCTTTTTCTCTAGATCTCTAATCACCTAGAATAATGATTTCAAATGACTGAAACCTATCTCTTTTTTTCTTTATGACCCCCCTCCTCCAACAACCCCTACTAACATCCCCTATCCACTTATCCTCAAATACCAATCATGTCAATTTTGCTCATCTATTATTGACATCGAGGGGCATAGCCTTTCTACCACCATTAACATTCCCATTATCCCATAACTAGAAATGCATTCGCCTAAGGTCTTTTTCAAACTATGTATACAACACTTGGTACCATTTTTGGTACCTAAGGATAGCTCAACCACCATTCTCCTTTATCATTATCCCATAGCTAGATTTTTCACTTATCAATTATGTATCATTTTAAGCCCTGACTCTTATGCAAAGTGGCTCTTTATCCCCAGTCACTTGTCTTTATCCTTTTATCCCTTTTTGAGCTTCTTGTATCATGTATCCTTGACACTAGACCCATCATCTACTTGAACCCATGTTATTTTCATCAAACTTATCTTATCACTTTCTAGATAATTGTCTCTTGTTTAGACCCATCACTTAAGCCAATTTATCATCATTATTGGGGAATATATTCGATTGATTGGGGCATCCCAACCCTATCCATTTACAAATTTTATCCCAACTTGAATGTTCATTTTGAGTGACCATCCATGTCAATTTCCTCCTTGCATGATCCCTTGAGAGGGTATCCTCATATCCTAATAATTTTAACATTGTCTAATTTTATGGTTTTTCTTTGAAAGGCCATTAATCCTTTCACTTAACTTCACTTGTAATACCCTTTCAAAGAGGGGCAAAATTTATGCATTAAAATGTTCTTTCCCTACTAATTACATTAATTCTCACTAATTTAGCCTAATTCCCATATTTATTAGCTATATTAACTAATAACATAATACCCATATCCAATTCCTATATCCCACAACCTTTAACCCATCCTAAGATCAATTAATCCTCTCATTAAACCTTTAATAAACCCTCATTACCTACTACCCTACTCCCTAATCCCACTAGCCAATTTTAAATTCAAAAAATAATCCAACCACCCACCTACCACCCTATATTAGCCTTTACTAAAACCCTAAACCCTATGGGGAGATTTATAGAATTAGAGGATTCTAGATATCTTCCCCAAATTGTCCCCTTCTTTAGATTTTTCTAATTCTAGATATTTCCATGGAATTAAAAATTCCATGGAAATTTCTCAGCCCTAGATCTCAAAGGCCCAAGTTTGAATTTGGACCCTTTATCTTCACCCCATTTTCTTATAAAACTAATCTCTCCCACCACTCTTGGAACTAATTAGAAATTGTCAAGCAAGCCATTAAGCACTTTAATTAGCATCCATAACAGCCTTCTAGTGTCCATTTGAAGCCATTATCAAAATCTCATAAGCAATTTGATAATAAAGCTTTTGCATGAAATCTTTTACATTTAAATCTTGAAATAGAGGCATGAGAAGGTAAAGAGGATGGTAAGAATGTTTTATTTTCTCTTATTTATCTCATCTATCCATTTCTATTGGTGCCATCAAGTTTTGGGTTTTATTGTCTTTTAATAATATATTGTTTAGACTTGAAATTTGGTGTATAGAGAGGTTAGTTGGTCACATGAGCCCTTGATCTATGTATGAGCCATTGACATGCAGATATAATATGATTATTGGTACTCATATACCATATATAGGTAATCTAGAGTTTTATAGTAGGGTTATTGATGATCTATGTGATGATCAGATCACCTAGAGACCTTACAGGGAGATTTTATTTTAGTTCCCATATGATGATTTGTTTATGGACTATATGATGAACCAATATTATATTATTAGGAGACACAACTAAATTATAAATATATATTACCCTAATACGGTGATGAGATAGATCGATATTAGACAACACATTATAATGGGTCCACATATATTTGCATGAGTTATAAGAGAGAGAGAGCATAGTGGGAGATGATTATTGATTTGGTGATAGCTGATCATATCTAGTCATAGTTATAGATAGTGATATGGAGTGATAGGAAGGATTTGTTTTATTTAAGAGTTATTAATGGTTATTTGTATTGATGGGCTTGATAATGACTTTTGAGATTGACTACACCATATGCACCACCATGGACATGGAGACAGAGACTAGTGGTGAGCTTGAGCAAGGAGCCATAAGGAAAAATATTGGGAGCCTACATTAGGAGGGATATGACAAGAGATAGAGTATGGATGAAAACATGTGGTAGAGGGAATTTCATATATGTTAGTTAGTTACATGACATGGATATTACTAAGATTGAGGATGTAGAGATTCTATAGGAGGCAAGTGTGAATGTAGATGTGGACATAAATGTGCATCTAGATATAGAGCATAGAGCTAAAGAGGAGATTCCAAAAAAATTTATTTATAGTGAGGGTGATCAAGATGGAAATTATATAGTGATAAGGTCAACATATGATACACACATAACTAGAGGGGATATGGCTAATCCTTCATGCATTTCAAGATCTCAAGAGGAGTAGTCACTGGTTGATAGACTTCACTAGGAGATCAAATCTCATGATAAGGAGATAGATGGTTTGTATAGGAAATTATCTAGACTACAATTATTTATAAATAATATAAGGGATTAGGTAGATGAGGTTAGATGATTACAAGCTGATGTTGATAGGTTATAGATTGCCTTTGAGATGATGGAGAGATATGGTATGGTGTTGGTAGTTAGAATTATGACACATTATGTGGAGACTAAGACTCCAGATCAAAAAACATTAACATTATATTATATATAGGAGAGAGGCACATATAAGATATATCTAGTAGAGGCTAGGGTGTTACTAGTAGGATAAGGATAGATTTTCATATTAGACAAGGTTATGAGGTCCATGGAGCAGGCCATATATTTTAGGAGTTTATATAAGGAGGTATTTCCATTGGCATAGAGGGCACCATCATTTATAGAGTACTCAGTTAGGTAATTTTCCTTAGTAGATCAGTATAGTCGATAGATTCAGATAGGTCTATGGGGTAGGATACATAACATGTCATGGTTTTGCCATGAGGCACTCCATAGGTTGATGAGCCAATTCTATGAACACAGATCACATTATAGGGATGGGGTGAGACATGACATGCATGTTGGTATGATCATTGTATCAATTTATACATATATTTGAGATGTATCTTTTTGTAGAGAAACACTTTATATATATATATATATATATATATATATATATATGATTTTTTATGAGACTTATATTGTGTGGATGGACATTATGGACTATATATGGACTTGGTATATTTATTTTCATTCTCACTCTCTCTCTCTCTCTCTCTCTCTATATATATATATATATATATATATATATATACACACACACACACTTGATTTTTTATGAGACTTATACTATGTGGATGGACATTATGGACTTGGTATATTTATTTTCATTTTCTCATGTATCATGGAAATATTATATATATATATATATACACACATGATTTTTTATGAGACTTATACTATGTGGATGGACATGATGGACTTGGTATATTTATTTTCATTTTCTCATGTATGATGGAAATATGGATATGTAGAGTATTGTTTATACTTCTTTCACTTTTATTCACACTGATATGTGTTAATTATTTCTTGGCACTTTATTATGGATTATGTTATGTATGATTTGATTTTTAAATGCATGGGTAATAATGTGAGATAGTTTTATTTTTATTTTTATTTTATTTTATTTTATTTTTTATTTTTATTTTTACTTGCATTGGATTTCCAAAAATAAAAAGTATTGAGTAACCTAATGTTTAATTTAGCATAAAAATCATTACCACCAATGATATTAAATAATCATGATCAATGTTGATGTTTTAAGAATATTAACTAAATAAAAGATAAATTATGTAAAAGAAAAGTATGTAATGATATAGATAAACCATAACCATACTATGGTGCAATTCATAGAATTATATTTTCCAAACACAGATAAAATACTTAAAGTAAGATTTGAAATACAAAATTAGTCTAGATGATGCAAACACACATAAAATGAAAATGCAACAAAATTAATAAAATAAACAAAAATGATACACAAATAAATAAACATATAGTAAAAATTATAAAGATAAACAATTGACACACTCATGTAAAACAATCATAATTGATAAAATGACTAAAAAGGAAATAGGCAACGTAATGGTCAAGGTTAGAATGGATAAATAACCAACTTAATGGTTAAGGATAGAATGGATAAATAACCAACTTAGTAGTTAGGGATAGAATGGATAAATAACCAACTTAATAGTTAGGGATATAAGAGATAAATAACCAACTTAATGGTTAGGGCTAGAGTGGATAAATAACCAACTTAATGGCTAGGGATAGAATGGATAAATAACCAACTTAATAGTTAGGAATAAAAGAGTTAAATAACCAACTTAATGGTTAGGGCTAGAATGGATAAATAACCAACTTAATGGTTAGCACTAGAATGGACAAATAACCAACTTAATGGTTAGGGATAGAAGAGATAAATAAATAACTTAATGTCTAAAGATAGAAAACACGAATAATACAATAATGAAATAAATAATGGATCAATTAGTGAAAATTGTAAATAAGTAATAATTACCTAAAACTAAATAACCAAAGACTTAACATCCTAAGCAAGAGTTTGACATTTGCATCCAAGAGCTAGGCTAGTTACCAAACAATAGATGAAAAAGTATAAGGATGAACAAATCCATTCTTGATGAAATGAATGATGGGTAAGATAGTGGATGAGTTGACCCTAGAGACCCCATGTATTTAAGTGATGCCTACATAGTCCACCCTAGACAAAGTCCATGTGGGGATATTAGGCCAGATGTAGTTTTCCTAATACAAGAAGTAATAAGAAAATGGGTGATTGATGAAATGTTCTATTTTTGGATGTCAATATGCATGATTCACCCACCCAAGTAATATTAGCAAATGATGTGGAAGATAACTAGGATAATATATGTTTTTTGGTAAGTGTTTGACAAATTTTTGGGATGTTTTTTAATGTTTTTTTAATTTTTGTTGTATTTTGTATTTTTTTGTTTGTTTTTTATGTTTAGTTTTTATTTTTAATTTTTTAATTGTGGGTTTAAAATAGATAATATAAAAAGACATTCCTCTATCATGAGCAAGGAGATAAGTTCACATTTAGGAATATCAAACCTTAAACTAACTATGCTATAAGACAAGTGATGAACAAGGGATGAATATGGACATATATAATGGAACATTAAAACACAATTCCCTTAAGTAAATAGGGTGAATATAGACAATGGTTTATATATGGCACCAAAGATTTGGTTTTCACCATGGTACTTGCTCAAAGTGCCAATACACTAATTTTCACTTTTAGACGATATATGTGGTTTTTCTTGGTTTTTCTCTCTTTTCTTTATTAGTATTCTTTTTTTACTTTTATATTTTTTTGACACATAAGATATCAATAAAAACCTATAGATAAAATTTAGGCATAAAATCACTTAAGTTACATGATGTTCATAGGTTCATTAACCTCTTCTCCATACTCTATAGCTAATCTATAAGCTCTTGATCCATATTTGGCAATGAAAACATATGGGCTAAACCAATTAGGCTCAAACTTTCCCTTATTTTCTATTTCAACATTGGTGTTTCATTAGTTTTCCTTATTAATATCTCTGATCTCAAATTCCCTATCTTTAATCTACTTATTATAGTTATGATGAATATGATTATGGTCAACATGCAAATGGTCTAAATAATTAAGTTATTTATCATCTTAAAGGTCAAGATCACTTAGGAATTAAGTATGCTAGGATTCTTCGTCAATTTTTTTTTATAAGGATATTTGAAAAGATGTAATCTTGACCTCTATGGGTAGAATAAACTCACTACCATATATAAAGGAATAAGGGGTTTCCCCCTTGGGTGTGTGGATGTTAATACGGTACATTGAGAGGGATGGATATAGTTGAGCATGCTAGTTATGACCAAATTCATTGAAAACTCTTTTAATAATGTACAAAATATTTTTATTGGTTGCCTCAGTTTGGTTTTTTCCTTTTGGGTAATAAAGAGTGTACCACTTGTTCTTGATATGGCAGGTTTGACAAAGAGACTTAACATCCCTATTCTTGAATGATTTTCCATTATTAGAAATGAGATTGAAAGGAATACCAAAGTGGTAGACAATGTGGTTGAGGATAAATTTGGAAATTTTCTTTCTAGTGACCTAGGTTAGGGGTGTTTCCTCAACCCACTTGGAAAATAAATTTGTTGTCATTAAGATATGATTATGTCTATTATAATAACTAGTATTTATATTTAGAATGAGGTTTAACCCCCATGTGAAAAAATGTATAAGGTTTTGTGATAGGTTGTAAATCTTGTAATGGACTATGGATAAGGTCCCCATGTTTCTGATAGTATATGCATTTCTTGACATAGGCACATGAATCAATTTCCATTTTAGGCTAATAATAACCTACTCATATAAGATTCTTTGTAGGGACCATGCCACTTGAATGTGTTCCACATATTCCCTCATGGTCTTATCTAATTGCTAAAGTAGATTCTTCAAAATTTAAATAGTGTAAAAGAGTTTCATCATAGCCTCTTTAGTACAAGGTGTTTCCAAAGATGGTGAAGTGAGATGTGAATTGAATAAAGGACATGTGTTTATTAGGGGATAAGTTAGATGGTGTGGTATAATTATGAAGGTAGGTATAAATATCATAGTACCATGGAGAATTGGGACCAACCACTTCACAAACCATTTCTAAATTAGGAGTATCATAAGCTAGTATCATTAAGTACTGAACCAAAAAATTATTCTTTGTGCTTAAATCCAATAGCGAACCAATGGTATCCATAACATCTGCTATTCTATTGTTCATTCTTGGCACTTGTTCAAATTGGATGTACTCAAAAGATAATTTTAAACTATCCACCATTCACTTTTAAGGGATTAATTTATCATCATTATATTGGAATTAATTAGTGACTTGATTGATGATAAGCTTAGATTCACAAAAAATAAGGTGTTGGATTCCCCATTATATTGCCATTTTGAGTCCCGCAGTGAGACCTTCATACTTTGTTATGTTATTGTTGCAATGGAATTCAATTTTAAAAGCCTTGGGAATGTAATCCCCATCTAGTGTAACTAACAAGATGCATTCCCCTAATCCATTATTGGTAAAGGAACCATAAAATAAGAGATGAAAAACTAGAGACTTGTCTATAGACATTATTACTTATCTAAGAACTCTACAAGAAGAGGTGCTTTATCATCAAACAATGCTTCAACCAATACATCTATTAAAACCAATCCTTTGATTGGTTTTTGATTAATATACTTTAAATAAAACTCACTAAAAATCATCACTCACGTAGCCATATTTCTAGTTAGATTTTTTCTAGATAAAAACATATTTAAGAGGGTTTATCTTAGCAATAATCTTAGTTTTATTGTTGAGCATGTAATGTCATAGTCTTTTATAAGAAAAAAACTGCTAAACATGTTTTTCCTATCTGAGAGTAGTTTAGCTCATATGATATCAAATTTATACTTAAGTAGTACACTGTTATTCTTTCCCACTATCATCATGTTGCGTTAATAATGCCCCTAGTGTAAATTGAGTAGCTAAAATGTAAAAAAAAAATGTTTACTAGCAATATGTGGCTTTAGTACTGGTGGGTTGGAAATATATTGTTTAATATTATCAAATGCCTTTTGATGATTCTCATTCCAATTAAAAGGAGTGTCCTTCTTAAGCAAAAATGTGAAAAGGTGACAAATGTCTACAAGTTGAGATATAATTTTCCCTATTGCTTGAATTTTTCCTTGTAGACTTCTACGTTGTTTAAGATGATTAGATGTAGAATCTAAAATAATGTTTTGATATAATTTTTGTTTCCCAAAATATGCTGAATAATCTAACTAAATTATAAACCCCTTCTTGTGGTCACCTATTGGAATTTGATCTTTTCTTCTCAAGAATTTAGAAATGGCCTCATCATTCTAAAAATGATCAAGCTAAGGTGTTATGTGTTAATCCCACTTTATGAGGGAAGGATATGCAAGATTAAGTATAATAATGGCATTATCATGAAATATTTTGGTAAGGGTAAGGTCTTAAAAGTATCTAAGTATGGAACATGTTGACGGTTAAAATTGCGCTTTGTTCTAACACCAACAATGGAAAGTTTCAAGAATGTGGGACTTGCAACTTGAAACGACCTCCAGATTTTTGAGAAGCTGGTCTCTTCTTCATTTCAAGTGTTGGGAGGAAAGGGATAGGAATTTAAATAGAAACATAATTTCAAAGAAAGAAAATCTAACTATGGTGATGCACCTGAATGTAATTCGATCATTAATTCTAAGCACAGTGAAACTATATGTAAGATTCAATTACATTAAAGAGCGAATAAGGCATGATCAATGTAAAAGATAGAAATAATAGAAACAAAGGCTCATAGCTTAGACTAATTTTGCAATGACATAGAAAACATCAATAAAGGCACAAAATTCTATCTTCTTATTAATTCTCTAGTCATATAATTGGCACAGAAACATCCATAGTTACATAAACTTTCCAACTCAAGAAAACAAAACAAAGGCAAATGATATTCCTAATCACATCTCTAAGAGTCTAAAACTCTTGACAATAGTCTCTCATAGAAAATTCTCTCCAATTATCTGATCATGATTTATGGTGATCTTTGCACCCCTCTTTATAGCATTGGATTCACTCCAGATTGTTTGCGTGTTCCCATTCTAACAGCCTAACTGAAATCTAACCGAACTGGAAGTGTCTAACAGAATATATTTCTTAGATTCTAAAACACTCTGTCTTCTAGTAGTTCATTAGCTGAAATAGATTACAGGATGCTCCATCCTATTAAATAGAAGAGGACACTTGGCCAATTCCTTGAAAACCTTCTTATTACTTAGGAGACATTAGAGAATGACACTTGGCATGTTTTGCAGCCTTATCGAAGATACACGACGCTCTCCACTTTACCTATACTCTTACTATATCTTCACTTAGAAGTTTTTGGTCCTTGACATCTATCACCATCCGCTTCTCCAAAAATTAAACAACTTTTATAAAAAATTGGACCCAAAGCAGTTCTCACTGAGCAACTTCAAAAAGGGAACAGGGACATATGGCACCTTCCACTTATTGTTGACAAAGGACATGTGGTGATCTCCACTGCCTTTAGCTACCTTTTGTTAAACATGTGGAAAGTGACACATGTCCATCTCCATGTTGCCCTATCTATATTATAGAAATAATCAGGCTTCATTTCATACTTGCACAGACGGTGACACTTGGTAACTTCCACTTACTTTAGAATAGAAATTTGAGACCCACCACAGTCTTTACTTGTCAATGAAACAAAATGAAGATAATTCAGAGGTTGACATGTGATGGCTTCCACTTTCTTTAGCTAGGTATACGTGTCATCTTCCATTACTTTTTAGAAAATCACATTGAAACCTTCTGCTATCACCACCTGGTGCCTTCCACTTGATCCTGCCTCTTAGCTTGTTGAAACCTTCCACTCAAAAGAGATTTGAAATGTGGATGCCGATATGAAATGTGGATGCTGACACTTGTCATGTTCCATTGATTTACTATGAGATATGTGGCACATCTCGACCAACTTATAAAAATTGTGAAAGGTGCCTCGATCGATGACACTTGGTAGCTTCTGCTTGACTTTGACAATTAGAGAAAAATGAGTCAAAAGGAAATTTGAGCCCGTGATCTGAGTGTAAAATTTTCCATCTTGAACCAAAGTGTGCAGGGACAAAATTTTGCAATGTGCAACTAAAAATTAGAATGAAATGTAGAGTATTTTTTACTCTACAGTTATTGGTGACCCCAAGGAATTTTGAGCCTGCTCAAAAAGAAACCACAACTCTCACTTGATCAAAATGTCAAAAAATTATAGCTTCAAAAATGTTGTTTGATAGGCAGACCATTCATCGTCAGATAACCCCTACTTATTCTACAATTCATTAAAGGCTAAATCAAGGTTAATAATATCCTTATGTGAAAATTTTTGCAAAATCTAAACTATAGCCTTCAGTTTGAATTAAAGTTGGGAAAAAAGAATCAAAACAACTTCTACTTTAGGGACTAATGAATCATCCCTTAAATCTTGAAAAACTATTTGATCATTCTTCTTGGCCAACATCAAAGGTTCAATTTCATCAACCATGAGCATAGTATTGTCATCAAGAAGTGGAGAAGGAAGACCTAATTGCACTAGGTCTTCAATCTGCTATTTCATTTCACTGATTCCTTCTTTCATTACATCGAGAAGCTCTCTATAATTGATGACTATGGAATTGCAACTGAGAACCTCATTCACTCGCTGAGCAGTGACCATTTTATTCTCAATTCCTTTTGCTAACAATGTTCCATCTGTTGCATCATAAAGCTTTTATAGCAATGTTTTAGAGTCCAATACTCTCCCAAAAACTATAGCTAGAGTGTTTGCAATTGAATTCTCCACCTTTTCACACATTTTTTTTGCATTTAGCAGGAAGGTGAGAGAAGGCCTAAGCTGAATAATCTCTGAAGAGATTCTCTTCCACATTGATTCATACAGATCCTTCACCATATTTAACACTAACATTCTTTGGCCTATGGCCAGCTCTAATGTCAATTATTCTACTCTTTATTGCTCAGCTTGAAATTGGGCTTGTATAGACACGATATTATTCTGTTTAGCCAGTAGCCTCTATTGCAATTGAGTAACCTATAATAGGCTTTCCTCACATTTTCCTTGTAATTCTAATTTTTCTCACCTTAGGGTCGTAACTACATATTTTACCTACATTAGCCTTGCTTTTAAGGAATTATTTTGGGCCTGGATTACCTGGTGAGTCTGAAGGGAAATAGTCTCTTGTAACTATTTATTTAGACTCTTTATTTCATTGTCTTTTCTATCAATTTCTATAGTTAAACTGTTATAATTTTCCTTTTCCTTGGCTAAATCAGCCTCCATCTTCTGTAGCCTCCTTGATGTCTTCAAGTAGTCTTTAGAAACTACAAAACTAGATTCGGTTAGCGACTCAATTTTGTCTTGTGGCCTAAATAGGGACATGTCTATGGCCACTACATTCATTGTGTATTCTTTTGGCTGCATCTGCTCACTTGGCTTGATTACATTTGGTGACAAATGAGTCACCATCAATTACTATTGAATTGGGTCAAATTGTGACCACAAATGTGGTGTAGCCAAGGCTTTATATTCCTTGATCTTCTTTTTATTTTTTCAGGCTTCCCTTGCCTTCCTAGCAGCATCTACTTGAGTTTGGAAGGTAGAAGGAGAGGCAATGTACCCACCTACAAAAGGATGTCCTTATGGCAAACCATATTGAATAGCCAATTGTTGGCTATGGGCAATCTAAGGGGGGATTTTCTTGGGAATAGAGGGGGAAAAGTGAGGTAATGTTAAAGCTTGAGTAGGGATAGATGAGGTGAAGTGAGAAATGGGAACGATAGAGGTGGCAAGGGATGTCATCTGGCTAGATAGAATCATCATGCCAATAGGAGAAGAAAGAGATTGAGAAGGAGAAGGAAGAATAATATCAACCTGAGGAGCAATTATAATACTCTATAATTGTCATTGTGAAGGTTCTACTTCCTCCTCTGAATCAAATTGAAATTGCACCCTCTTTCACTTCTTTGGTGTTTCTTCTTCTTGTTGTGTTCCCCTCTCTTCAATATTTACCATTACTGTAAGTGGTGCTTGTGGGGAACTAGGAACTTAAATAACTACTACCAATGGGGAAGATTTCATTGGTCAAGACACGACACTCTTCTATTTCTCTACAATGCTAAGAGATTGTGGCTAAACTGTTACAGTGACTACAACTGCGATTTGCTCTGGGGCCTGTGCCTCTTGGCTTGATCTTGCTTTGGCTTCTAGCTCTACACCCTATGTCAGAAAATTACTTGTGTTAGGGCTAGATATAGGGGATAGATGGCACTCATCCCATAGTTCTTCCCATCTCTCATCTAAGTCTATGTTCCCAAAAGAATGAGTTATCTAACAAATTTCTTGCCTATATTTCCAATAGGCTTCTATTTTCTCATCATCCCAATATTTATTCTTTAATGCCCTTCTTAAGCCAAAAGTCATTCTGACTTTAGGATCAAAATCCCTCTGCTTAACATAGAAAGTTTCCCATGGTCTATTTTTTGGAAGGGGCAAATATGTTAATTCAACATAAAATCCAAGAGTATCTTCCCTAGGATTTTTTCTATTTTCCCAAAAGGGGCAGCCCTCATGTGCAATTCTGGTTGCAACCCTATTAGTCCTTATCTAGGAAGCTATGAAACCATTTGGGTCATATACCCATTTATCTTCGATTAGCAGGAAACCTAAGAAGGCTAGCTTTCTAAGCAGCACAATCTCAGCCTCTCTGGCTTCTAATACTATTGACCTATTTTGCCAACAGGCAAAATTTTGGTCACCTTCTTCACCTACTGCTCAATGACCAGTCATTTTTCAGGTTCAGCAAGTTCAGAGAGTTCTTTACATGCCTTGGTTCAAGTGTTTCAACCACCCTTGGTTCAAAGGGTTCATCATTTAGTTTAAACACCTCAGTTTAATATGTGTTGAACCTTCGTACCTTCGTACCTTCGTACCATTGAACCGTTAAACCAAATTTTTGGTTCAACAGACTTGGTTCAACGTACTTGGTTTAACGGCAAAAGGTTCAACTGAATAGTTCAAAGGCTTGGTTCAACAATTCAATTTCAATGGCTTAGTTCGGTTTCTAGGTTCAATGAAGGGTTCAAAGGCAAAGGTTCAATGGAAATTTAAGTGATTTGGTTCAAAGGTTCATCGGCGCACTTGGTTGAACCATTGAACCGTTGAACCTTTTGGTTCAATGGCTTAGTTCAACAGGCTGATTCAACACATGGTTCAAGGGTATGCCCTTGAACCAAAGGACAGTCAAATAGTCAATAGCCCTTTCGAAGGGCAGGTGCAACAAATAAAGGGACTCGAGAAAAGTTTAGTTCAAGGCTTATTTATTAAGTTCAAATGTTAAAGCCCTAAATTCCTTCGGACTTTTGCCCGAAGGAATTCCTTCAGACAAAAAGTCTGAAGGAATTCGGGCAAAGCAATACAAAGTGGGTGGCCAGACAAATTTTTGTAGACTTTTTATCTATGGGAAAATGTCTATAGATAAAAGTCCGTAGAAACACAAAGTGAAGTCATAGTTAGAAGACCCAAGGAAAGTGACCTAGGGAAATTGTCCGCAGACAATTTGCCTGTGGGAGCTCGGGAGAATTAACGAAGGCAGAGAAGTGCCTGAGGAGATGCCACATGGACTCGATGACGATTGTGAGGCTTTCAAATTTAAAAGAATAGAATAGCTATTGATATTCAAATTATGATAGTTGCAAGGATTTCAAATTTAATGAAATAAAAGGGCTGTTGCTTTCAAGAAAAAGACTGTTAACTAAGAGCCAAAAATGCAGTGATCTTCTAATTGTTCACCCCTGGGGGCTGAAGAAGTCAGATGAGACAAAATTGAGAAGGGATAAGAATGACATGGTGCAAAGATGACAAGGCCATCCAAGTGGCATAGACAAGGCAATTTATTGCCTGATGGCATGAACAACAAAAGGCATGGCCCGTGCTTTGAAAAGGGGACAAATTTTAGTTTGTTGGCAGAAAAGAGGTGTGACCCATGCTTCTACATTAAAGATCAAACACCAAAGTCAAATTTGGGGATTATACAACATGGTTCTAGTAGGCTTCTTATAGAATGATGACAACACAACAGTGTTTTCCTCTTTCCAATGGGACGCGACAGGCTAACTTGTTAAAGAAGTGCCAATTTTCTTTTTTTTTTCTTCTATATATCACAAACTTCTCATTATTGAGGAGGATATTCCACATTTGTAAAGGGCACAACTATGAGAAATTTCACCTAGATCAATACAAATGCAATTTTTTACCTCCATTTGGATAGACATTTCTGTTTATGCATTGAATGTTTGCTTGTGTCCAGTCATTATCTTTTGATGCTCTCATAGGTTTAACACAAGCAGACCTACTATCTATAAGGTGCCATTGTTGCAGTTAAAAGGAGAAGAGCTAACATTTGAAAAGACTAGAATAGATAGGAGTTACTTATAGTGTGCATTCCACAATGCCTTAGTGATTTTTTGTCTCTTGTGCCTTCATGAAAGCCTCCCTGTCAGTTTTAGCAGCTTGGTCCTTCTGCCAAGTGCATAGTGTATGTATGCATTTATCTGATTTTGAGAGTGGATGTGTGAAGGTCAACCTTTATTTTGGTGCATCACCTCTTTTAGAGTAGGTAGTTTATTTTCCATACATTTCTTCTCCATTTTCATCCCCCCCTTTATTATAGCTATCTATATCAATATTTTGCACTGCCTAAAATAAACATGATGCATCAAAGGGAGCTAGCCCTTATCTAGAGACTCTCCTCTCCAGCTTCATTATCCCACAAGTGAGAGAGGAGTTTCCATGTTGCATGGAGAAGGTGGGAGTTTAACCTCCTTGCCCTGGGTGTACTTTCCTACATCAATAGTTCTGGCATGCCCGATGAGACATCTAATTTGACACTCAATTTATTTCCAACACCTAGTGTCAACAGTTTTGGCATGCCCGGTGGGACCCAAGTTTTCAATGAAGTAAAGTTTTAGTATTGAAGCTGGTCCTATTATAACAAATTGAATTTTTTTCTAGCATCTGGTGACTCTCAGTTAAATCTACTAGTTAAGCAGCCTGGTGCCATCAGAAATCATTTCTTGTATGTATAATTCCTTTCCTCAAAATCATGGGTTTTGTTTTCCTTCATATAATATCGATCAGACTCAAAATATTAAAAGAATCCCCTCAAGCAACTCTCCTAGTTGCCCTGCAATGAAAAGGGAAATGGCCCTGGAATTAGAAATTAACAGGCTGGAAGAGCAGTACAGATATTAGCATGAGCTGATGTATGAAGAGGAGTGCTTGTTTAGGCAAGTGTAAGCTGTACAATACATGAAGGAAGAGGCACCAAAATGGATAAATACATCTTTTCAAGGTAGCTATCCTTGTGCACACCTTCCTATCCTAAATAAAAATCCCTCTTTTGCACCAAATCCATTTTATCAGATTGCACTTGCTCACTCCAACACATTAAATACATCTGCTCCCAATCCAGTGCGCCTACCTTTCCAACACCAAAGGGCATCAGAACAACCTCCCATGGAAATGAACCTCCTAAATTCCTTAGATTGTGAATTTTCCATTGGGGGAAATGCTGTGAACTAGCACATCTCACTCAAAGCTGATCCTACTCAACAAGATGATGTTGGTCACCTCCAAGAGAGACTCTTCCAGGAAAACCTAGCTAGAAAAATTGAAGACATACAGGCTAGGATAAGTTGCTTCTTGAAAAAGTGATGAAATTTTTAGACCTTATGGAGGAGCCTCAGGACCTTATGGAAAACAAAGTTGATGCGTGTTTGTAGGGGCAGAATTTTAATTCAGAGATCCTGAATTGGAGAAGAATAGTAGAATCATCGGGCAAAAAAAAAGAAGAAGAGCAAGGTTTTTCTCAAAACCCTAAAGAAGTTGAAGCTACATCTACTTATGATGATGCTGGAAGCCTCTAGGAAAAGATTTTCCAAGAAGATCTAGCCAGAAGAATAGCAGAGTTAGAATCCAAAGAGAAATTCCTCAGCCAATGTGTGGTGGATGGTTCAAACCAAATAACACATTCCATGCCTGAACACACCCCACCTACACATTTCCAAGAGAGTTATCAAGCCATGCCTGATATTAATGAAGTGTTGATCAAGTGGAGAGAGGAGAATCATTCGATTCTAGCTCAAGGACTACTTCCTCTTCCACATGTTTTCTCCACTTCGCCCCTTCTCAAGGAAAAACCTATTTTGCAAGAGGCACGTGAAGAGCAAAAGATCCAATCTACAGTCCTTCAAGAGGATGTCATGAGAAAAAATGAAGAAGAAATCATCATTGATGCTCCTAGTGAAGACCTTATCAGTAATGGAGAAGATGCAGGTCTTGCATATATGCAGATGTTCCAGCAATATGAGGAAGGACAAATGCATGGTAAGCTCTCTTCCCCTCTATTTGATGAACTTCCTTATTGCTTTGATGAGGATGACTACACTGAGGAGCCTGAGTTGGAGGGGGATCAGGAGAATATTTTTGAAAATCTAGGATTTGTGATCAACAAAGAGGGAAAGGAGAGGTCTGTCTTCTCGAGGGAATGCTTTGAAGAAGAGTGTTTTAAATAGAGAGGTGATGTTATGTGGGATGAACAATCTTTTTGTGAGTCCATTTCAGACATCACCATAGTCATCCTTCTTCAAGAAGGCCAAAAGGAAGCAGAGGATGAGTCTAACAAGATTTTTAGTGAAGTAAAAGGAAATAAGTCAAACCATGATACACTGCAGAAGCAATGTGCAGATCAAAGGGCTTATGGTGATGAGCCAACAACCATTGATTTCTTGCTGAAGAGCACCAATATGAAGGTCCAGCATTCAACAGGCCTCCAAGGACAAGTAGATATATATATATATATATATATATATATATATATATATATATATATATATATATATATATATATATATATATATATATATATATATATATTGGAGGCATGTTTGAATCTGATCCACTCAGTTTCCTACCAAACCAGGTGACAAGCAGGAAGAGCAAGTCACCAAATCTCATTTTCTTTCAGCTACTTCCCTACCACCATAAGTTTTCTCGCCAGGAAGGGGACTTAAGAAGTTTTCCTTTTGATCTAGGAGGGAGGCAAACATTCTTGGTTCACTATACATAATAGTTTGTTTTCAGTTTCTTTTCCTACATTCCCTAAGTGCAGTCGCACAGGTAGTGTTTTTTTTAGCCTTGTGTGTTTCCCTTTGTGTGTGAGGTAAAGCTTCATGTTTGATAATCAAATCTTTCAAGCTATTGTTAATTCTTTCATAGCTGCATCTGACTCTATGCCCAATGGATTTTAAGGTAGCTGGTTCTAAGCATAGTAGGCATGCTTCCCTTGTGAATCGCCAATTGTTGACCTATTTTGCCCACAAGCAAAATTTTGGTCACCTTCTTCACCTGTTGCTCAATGACTAGTCATTTTTTAGGTTTAGCAAATTCAGAGAGTTCATTTCATGCCTTGGTTCAAGTGTTTCAACCACCCTTAGTTTAAAGGGTTCATCATTCAGTTCAAACACCTCAGTTCAATATGTGTTGAACCTTTGTACTGTTGAACCGTTGAACCAAATTTTTGGTTCAACAAACTTGGTTCAACGGAAAAAGGTTCAATTGAATGGTTCAAAGGCTTGGTTCAATAGTTTAATTTTAATGGCTCAGTTTAGTATCTAGGTTCAATGAAGGGTTTAAAGGCAAAGGTTCAATGGAAAGTTCAACACTTTGGTTCAAAGGTTCATCGGTGCGCTTGGTTGAACCATTAAACCGTTGAACCTTTTGGTTCAATAGCTTAGTTCAACAGGCCAGTTCAATGCATGGTTCAAGGTTATGCCCTTGAATCGAAGGATAATCAAACAGTCAATAGCCCTTTCAAAGGGTAGGTGCAACAAACAAAGGGACTCGGGCAAAGTTCAGTTCAAGGCTTATTCATAAGTTCAAATATTAAAGCCCCGAATTCATTCAGACTTTTGCCCAAAGGAATTCCTTCAAACAAAAATTCCAAAGGAATTCAGGCAAAGCAATACAAAGCGACTGGGTGGACAAATTTCTACAGACTTTTTGTCCATGGGAAAATGTATATGGACAAAAGTCTGTGGAAATAGAAAGTGAAGCCATAGTTAGAAGACCTGGGGAAATTGTCTACAAAAAATTTGCCTACAGGATCCCAAGAGAATTAACGAAGGCAAAGAAGTGCCTGAGGAGATACCACATGGACTCGATGATGGCCGTAAGGCCATCAAATTTAAAATAATAGAATAGCCATTGATATTCAAAGTATGACGGCCGCAGGGACGTCAAATTTAATGAAAAAAAGGGATGTTGCTTTCAAGTGAAAGAGTGTTAACCAAGAGCCAAAAATGTAGTGATCCGCTAAGTGTTTTCCCCTGGGGGCCGAAGAATTCAGATGAGACAAAATTGAGAAGGGACAAGGATGACATGGTGCAGAGATGACAAGGCCATCCAAGTGGCATAAACAAGGCAATTTATTGCCTGACAAAAGGCATGGCCCGTGCTTTGAAAAGGGGACAAATTTCAGTCTATTGGTATAAAAGAGGCACGATCCATGCTTCCAAATTAAAGCTCAAATGCCAAAGTCAAATTTGGCGATTATATAACATGGTTCTAGCATGCTTCTTCTAGAATAATGACAACACAATAGTGTTTTCTTCTTTCCAATGGGATGCGATAGGCCAACTTGTCAAAAAATGCTAATTTTCTTTCTTTTTTCTTCTATATATCACAAACTTCTCATTATTGAGGAGGATCTTCCACATTTGTAAAGGGCGCAGCTCTACAAAATTTCACCTGGATCAATACAAATGCAGTTTTTTACCTCCATTTGGATAGATGTTTCTGTGTATGCGTTGAATGTTTGGTTGTGTCTAGTCATTGTCTTTTGATGCTCTCACAAGTTCAACACAAACAAACCAACTATCTAAAAGGTGCCATTATTGTAGCTAAAATGAAAAGAGCTGACATTTGAAAAGACTAGAAAAGATAGGAGTTACTTATAGTGTGCATTCCACAGTGTCTCAGTGATTTTCAATCTCATGTGCCTTCATGAAAGCCTGCCTGCCAGTTTTAGCAGCCTGGTCCTTTTGCCAAGTGCATAGTGTATGTGTGCATTTGTCTGATTCTAAGAGTGGATGTGTGAAGGTCAACCTTTATTTTGGTGCATCACCTCTTTTAGAGTAGGTAGTTTGTTTTCCATGCATTTCTTCTCCCTTTTCATCCCCCACTTTATTATAGTTATCTATATCTATATTTTTCACTACCTAAAACAAACATGATGCATCAAAGGGAGTTAGCCCTTATCTAGAGACTCTCCTCTCTAGCTTTGCTATCCCATAGGTGATAGAGGAGTTTCCATGTTGTGAGGAGAAGACAGGAGTTTGACCTCTTTGCCCCAGGTGCACTTTCTTGCGTCAACAAATACCATGTTGTTTGTCATCCATGGGAGGTCATACATTTTCCTCTTCCTCTTCCCATAGCCATATTCATTATCTACTGTAGATACCTACCTGGTGACCTCTAAGAATGCTAACCTAAGAGTCAAAATCTTAGGTAGCAACATTGGTTCCCCAAAAAAACCATGGACTCTAATAATTGTATGGTGGGATCCAAAATAGAAATCACAAGGAATTGGGTAACTAGCTAGAAGGTTTGAAACACTTGGAAATAGTCTATTCATAACTGGTTTGAGGCTGAGGTGACAAAAAGTAGGGGTAACAAATAGTTCCCAAAATTTGTATGGGTCACTAGTTTTTGACAAAATATGTGTCCATGCAGACACATGAATGGTCCTTTGTAAATCAAAACTTGGGTCATACATATCAAGATGCATATGTTGGGAAAAGATGTCAGAGTTATGATACAGTATGAGGTGAAAAAAATAAGAGTACCTAAAAATCCCTTTTGTTTTGAATTGGGCAAGTTGTTCCACCATTGAGTATGTAATCTGTTTAGAAAAATCAAGCTGATACTCCTGAGTCTTGTCGACGGTCTTCAACCTGAAGAGCATAGACATTTGTTCTCCATAAACTTCCATATCATCTTTCATGCTGAAGATGAAAGCCATCGTAGAGAGTGCATCTTGGCTAGCTTGTGTGAACTAGGCTCTTGCTACAAGGAGTGTAGGCACAGTAGTATCATCATCACCCATTTTTAATTTGGATCTTAAGAACCTCAACTAAGTATTGATGTTTGCCCATGTTCTTTGCATTTTAGAAATAGTGGGAAATGTAGCTGTCTTATCATGATACAGGGCTAACATGTCCCTGATAGCCTGTGGTGTGATTTGCACTATGAATGGACCCCATTGTATAGTGTTTGAGGGTGCATGGAACATGTCTGTGCATAGTTCGACCAAGTCAGGGCATGGATGCATACCTGGGATAATGAATTGTGCCAATTATGAAGTCCATATCCTCATTTCAAATATCTCATATTTCCCCACTCTGGCCCTCTAAAGACACCTTTGATGTGCCCCTTCTCTAAGATTTTTGCTACTAGCTCTTTGAAGAATTGGGTCCATGACTCCATCTGCATAATCTCTTATCTTTGATGGGTCACTTACTTGACCAACTTCAAGGATTCTGGTCCATGGGTAGGTCTTCAATGGTTGCATGGGAACTTAATCATTTGACTTGCTCGTAAGAAACTTATCAAGGGATTCATACATCCCAGCTCCTTGTTGTGAAGATGATGCTCCCTCCATCTCTATATCTATTCTATGGTAATTGGTATGAACTTTTGAAAAATAGAAAGCTCTTTCACTTAAGCAGGTTTACAAGGAACTAAAAATGCAAGTAGCAAGATATTTTCTCACAGATGTAGGAATGTTTGAGAAACTTGTAAGCTTTAACTCTTGCTATGAGGCATTTATTGACCCATCAAGTCTCAAAATGGCATTAAACT
The DNA here is from genome assembly GCA_037957365.1 of Torreya grandis. Taxonomy (NCBI): domain Eukaryota; kingdom Viridiplantae; phylum Streptophyta; class Pinopsida; order Cupressales; family Taxaceae; genus Torreya; species Torreya grandis. The sequence continues at coordinate 2,078,246 of JARHVA010000457.1, forward strand.
TAGATAACTGTTAGCAAATCTTACTCAATCTACATGGGATAGCGAGGTAGACACGTTATGCAAGTGGCAACGCAAGGTACCTTGGGGATTTTTAAAGATTTGGGAGACATTCAATGTATTGAGAATTTTGAAAAGTTTGAGAAAATCTAAGCTGCTATAACATGTTCAAAGAACACTTATTTAAAAGAAAGCGAGAAAACAAAATGGGAAAACAAAGCAACTAAGAAAGGAGAACTATCTAACTATAATGCAACAAGGACACAACCTAACTAAAATGTTTCAAGTAGATTCCATTCACCAAAATCTCTTTATGTTCACCTTCCATTGTTTCTAGCTCAAACAAATTTTCCTATTTACACACATGAATTTTATAAGGGCCAATCCATAATGCTTCAAAATTAGTGTGTTGACCCAGCTTGGTGGCTCTTGCATCCCATTTCAAAACAATTGAGCCTATTTAAAACTAAGGATTGGAAGTTCTTTTATCAAAAGAGTCTTTAACTATTTTCTAATGTTTTACCAATGAATCATGGGTTGCATCTCTCTTTTCTTGAACTTCCAAAAATTTCTCAAGTCTGACCTGCATGGGGCCATTTTCTTCAATTTCAATCTGTTTGATCAACTGGAGGGCAAGAATCTCCAAGCTTAGTGGAATTATAGTAGATTTTCCATATACTAATTCATATGGGGACATTTTGATCACCTATTTAGGCATGATTCTATCAGCCCATAGTGCTAAATTAAGCACTTTATGCTATTCTTTGTGATGATCAGCCCCTATTCTTTTGATGAATCTAATCAGGTTCTTGTTAGTTGATTCTGCCAAACCATTACCTTGAGGGTAATAGTTAGATGAAGTTTTCAGATATATTCCATGCTTTAATGCAAAGTTGGATACTTTAGACCCTAAAAATGCTTTAGCATTATCTAAAATTATGGTGTGAGGAGCCCCAAAACAAGTAGTGATACTCCCTAAAAAATCTAGGATCACATTTTCAGTTGCTTCTTTAAGTGGCACAGCCTCAATCCATCTGGTGAAATAATCTGTGGCAGTTAATATCCATTTGTGACCCATACTAGACACTGGATTTATCATTCCAATGAAGTCAAGACCCCATTGAGCAAAAGGTTCATCTACAATTATAGGACTAAGGGGCATTATTGCATTCCTTCCCATCCCCACATAATATTGACAGGATTGACATTTTCTAACCAACTGATAACAATATGCAAATAAAGTAGGCCAGAAATAACCTACCTCACTTATCTTTATAGCTATGGTCTTTGCAAAAAAATGTCCACCTGATACTCCATGATGCATTTCATGTAGTATTTTCTTAGCCTCAGCTTTTTCTACACATCTTAATAATTTGCCATCAAAATTTTTCCTGAAAAGAACCTATTTAATTAAAATAAAATGAAATCCTTGTATCTTATAGTATCTTCTCTTATTTTAAGGGAGTTCTCTTGGGTAAATTCCATATTTCATAAAATGAATCCTACTTGTGACCCAGGATTCCTGATCTACCTCTTGTATTCTTAATACAAGTTCCTTTTCTTCTTGAGTTGCATTTATCTCTTCAAGTATCATCTTTTCAAGCTCTTGAACCATATATTGGCATAAACCCCTGCCCTTGACTAACTTAGTGGGTTTGACCTCTACATCATATTCAAGAATCTTGGTTATCCAGTTAGCTCTTTTTTTAGTAATTTCTCCCTCCATGATGTATTCTCTGACACTTGGGTGAGCCACAAGTATCAAAATTTTGCTTCCTGATACCATATGCCTGAATTTATTGAGGGCTTTTACCATAGCATATGCTTATTTCTCTACAAAGTTATATCTAGTTTCATACTCCCTGAGATTTTTTGAGAAAAAGGCTATTGGGTGCTCTCCCTCTTGTTTATCATCCTTTTGTGTTAAGATAGTAGCAATACTTAACTCTCCACGATAGACATACATTACAAAAGGATTAGAAAAATCTAGGTTTCTAAGTACTGGGGTTGGTGAGATAACCTTGTTGACCTCTTCAAAATCCCACCTTCCTTCTGTAGTCCACTTGAAAATCAGGTCTTTCTTTAACAAGAGTGTTACTGGTCTCACTAAGCCTGTAAAATCATATATGAACCTACTGACAAAATTAATCTTCCCTAAAAAAGGACTGAACTACTTTTTTATTTACTAGAAGAGGTAAATCCATTATAGCTATAACTCTTTTAGGATCTATGGAAACTCCTTCTTTAGATACTATATGCCCCAATAATTTTCCTTGAGGGACATCAAAGATACATTTCTTAGGGTTCAAGAATATTCCAAATTCTTGACATTTCTTAGAAACAACTTCAAAATGATCAACATCATTTTTTGAAAAAATAGTAAGATCATCAAGATAAATCAGGATGATTTTATTTATCAGCTCTCCAAATGCAACATCCATAGCTCTCTAAAAAGTGGCTCCAGCATTTGATAGGCCAAATGGCATCTTAGCATATGAAAATGTTCCCCATTTGGTAGTAAAATCAGTATTATATTGGTCTTCATCAGCCAACCAAATCTGATTGTATCCAAAGAAACCATCTAATAAATAAAATCTCTCTGATCCAGCCAAAGTTTGTAGAATTTGTTCCATGGAGGGAAAGGGATAGTGATCTTTCAAAGATGCTCTGTTTAGATCTCTGAAATCTACACAAAGTCTTATATCACCATTCTTTTTTCTAACTGGCACTAGATTTGATACCCAAGTTGAGTGTTTGATTGGAAAAATTATTTTAGAATCTAAAAGCTTCTACAACTCATCTACCATTAAAGGCTCAATCCTTGGATTTACTAGCCTCTGTTTCTATTTGATGGGCTTAGATCCTTCAGTAAGTTCTATTGTGTGCTGAATAATGTCTCTATTATATCCATGAAGGTCTTCATAGCTCTAGTGTCATATTTTTTGCACAATTCAATTAGTCTTTCCTTCTCTTCTTGAGTTTCAAAATTTCCAACTTTTAATTTTTTTCCTTCACTCACCTCAATTTTAGAATAGTCTGCTTTGTTTACATGGAATCTTCTTTTCTCCAGACTTACATCTTCTTGATCAAATAGATTCTCCAAAGTGATCAAGCCTTTGGGCAGCTTATTAGTCTTTAATTATATGACTTGATCTCCATATGCCTCTTCAATTTTAGTTTGCAATTGATCAACAAACTCATCTAATTGTTGTAAGAATGAGAGTACTGAAGAATCATTTTCAAATACTTGCCAATTCTCATCATTGTCTAAAATAGTTGGCCTCACTATTACTTTTACTGACTCATTATTAATTAATAGGCCAGTTGCTGGATCACATCATGAGCCAATCTAGGCCATCCTATTAGCTTCAAAATTTTGAATCCTAGGGACTACTTCAATATTGAAGGCTTCAAAATCTTCTATTAAGTCCCAAATCCTATGTCTGTAGGATCTTATCCTTACATTCTTGGCTATTGCCTTTTCTCTAATTTGCTTCACTACTAATTATGAATCTCCTTCTACTATTAGATTCTTTATTCCCTTTTTCTTGGCTAACAGGAGACCATGTACTAGAGATTAATACTTAGCATCATTGTTTTTATAGGCAAATTAGAAATAAATAGCCCTTAAAATTTTCTAACCATTTGGATCTGTAAGACAAATTCCTGCTCCATCACCATTTTTACTTCTTGCCCCATCAAAATTTAAGGTCAATATTTCTGAATCTTTTTTAGATTCTTGAGTAATTGGTGTCTCTTGTCTTAAAACATTAGGGATTTCTTGGTCCTCATCAAAAATGACATAAGTGCCTAGACCAGTAAAGTCATAATTCTCATATGGGTCACTATTCATCATAGCTAACAACTGGTTATTTTCTTCTTCTTGATCATGCTTAGTCCAGTCACCTAACTCCTCAACAAAAACCCTTTCTTCATTATTTAACATAACATGATTTGCCTCTAATTTTAATGTTGGTTCATTGGTGATATGGTCCTTTGATATTGGTTCAAATAAAATTTTCATCTTTGAACCATATTTGGTTCTCAGGATGAGGTGAGACCAATCAAGAGACATATATCCTCCTATTTTGGCTGTAAAGTCTCTGGATAAACATAAACCAAAAACAAGAGGTATATCGATGACTACTACATCTTGATTAACAATTATATTAGGACAAGTATATAATTGCAGTGGGAGTTGTTTAATTCTCCCTATTGTTTGTACTATTTTGCCATCTAGCTACATGAGACTCCTTTTGCAAGGGGTTCATACTTTATTTTTAAAGCATCAATTATTTGCTTAGGCATCACTATAGTACTAGCTCTTGAATCTATCAATGCATTATGCAAGAGTTTCTTTCCAACTATCAAAGTCAAATAAAAAGGCTCTGGTTTGGATTTACTTACCTCTGCTGCATTATTTGCAAAGGCTATTGTCTTCAGGGGAACTGTGTCCTTGAGTTTTTCTTTATTAGCAAGTCTTTCTTTGATCTCAGTATGTTTAGGCATTGCTTGGCCTTGTAGAGCCTCTTATAATAGTGTCTTTTATTTAGGGATGGCTAATATGTCCCAGATTGATACTTGTGATGGAGTCCTCTTTAATTGATCTACCACATTCATTGGTCCTAGAGTTTGGGTTCTTGGAAAGTAAGGATACCTTGCTTTTTCTTGAACTTGTCTTGGATCTACTTAATTCAGCATTGGTTGTGGCATTTCTTGTCTAAAAACTATATTTATTTGACTTTGGGATGCAGGATTCTCCATAACTTGACTATTTGAAACTTCAGGCTACTCCACCATTCTTCTCTTTTATCTAGTATAGTAATCTGATTGCACCACTAATTTCTTAGAAGTGGAAGCTTCATTCAAGAATATTGATTCTTCATCCTCAACCCATGAGAACAAAGCATGTTCTAGGGCTATTTCTTCCTCTTGTTGTAAAGACATTCCTTGCATCTGAGCCATTATGACAAAATTTTGCATACCAGGAGATCGGTAGTCTTGATTGTCACTAGTACTTGCAAATTGTCCATCCATTCTTCTTTGCTCTACCACCTATTGTTGTAGATTACCCATGGGACAATCTCTAGGTGTATGAGAATTATTACAAGGGAAACACTAGGCATTGGTGCTATCCACATAATTATTTTGCCCTGGAACAATCTCCCTATTCGAATTTGGGGGAACAATTTGTGAGGGTGTAGGGAATACAACTAATTGGTTTGCTGGCTAAGGGATATTTTACCTTTGAGGACCCTAGTATTGGTTTGGCTGTGATGAAAATCTATTTCATTGGTATCCTTGATATGGAGGTCTAGGGTAAGGATTCTGCTATCTCTTTATGTTAATCAACTCATTATAAAATGTCCTTAAGATATTCTTGATATCATCCATCTCAGATGACTGAGCAGGGACAAATTATTTAGCAGGTGGTTGAAGATATTGATACATAGACACAGGTGGGGTTATGGATTTAGGGGCTTCTTGAGGTAATGGAAAGGTAATTTCCAGAAACATGGGCATGGGAATCCTTGGGGGCAACTTTCCAGCATCTATCAAATTATTTTTAGCTCTGACTGCATAGTCATAAGCTTCTAGTAGAGTCTAACCTCTAAGTGACTGAATCATAATAGATATATCTAAATTTAAAGCCTTAAGATAAAACACTATAGCCATACTTGGTAATGGTCTAGCTATAGCAGGAATCCTTTCCCAAGTCTTTTGAAATATGGAATTGAAGTCAGTCATTGCTTCTTGTGGTGCCCTTTGGATGGCAATCAATTGTTGTAACAAAGAAGACTTATCACCCTTTTCTTTCAATCTTTCAAAGAAAATATCTCCAAGCTGATCCCACATAGATATGGTATTTGGGGTCAAGGACCGGTACCATTCCAGAGCCTTCCATTTAAAATAAGATGCTAATAACCTTATGGCCACATTTTGTTATGTGACAACATGTATAGCACAGACCTCTGATACATCCTACAGATGTTCTTTAGGTGTTTTAAAATCTTGTCCACTGAATTTGGGTAGAGCTTTCAAGGCATTTACTGGGATAAGATCCCAAGTGGCTGAAGGTATTGGGAGAATCAAAGGACTACCAGTGTTCCAACTTGCATAATTTCTTGGGGGTACAGAGGCTCCCATATTTACTCTTGATATTGGTATAAAATGATTAACTCTTCTTCTTGGACTAGTTACCAAAGGTGGCAAAAGAATACCTAGATTTACAGTAGATTGTGATCTAGTTACTGGTCCACAGCTCTGACTCCTTGTAGCTCTCTGGTTCATACAGTCTTGAAAGAAAATTCAAGAATTGTCCCACTGAGCATGCCAAAAATTGTTGATGGTTAAAATTATGCTTTGTTCTAACACCAACAATGGGAAGTTTCAAGAATGTGGGACTTGCAACTTGAAAAGACCTCCAAGTTTTTGAGAAGCGGGTCTCTTCTTCATTTTGAGTGTTGGGAGGAAAGGGATAGGAATTTAAATAGAAACACAATTTTAGAGAAAGAAAATCTAACTATGGTGATGCACCTAAATGTAATTTGATCCTTAATTCTAAGCATAGTGAAACTATATGTAAGATTCAATTAACTTAAAGAGTGAACAAGGCATGATCAATTTAAAAGATAGAAATAATAGAAACAGAGGCTCACAACTTAGACTAATTTTGTAATGACATAGAAAACATCAACAAAGGCATATAATTATATCTTCTTATTAATTATCCAGTCATATAAAAGGCACAAAAACATGCACAGTTACATAAACTTTCCAACTCAAGAAAATAGAACAAAGGCAAATGATATTCCTAATCACAGCTCTAAAAGTCTAAAACTCTTGACAATAGTCTCTCGTAGAAAATTCTCTCCAATTATCTGATCATGATTTATGGTGATCTCTGCACCCCTCTTTATAGCATTGGATTCACTCCAGATTGTCTATGTTCCCAATCTAACGGCCCAACTGAAATCTAACCAAACTGGAAGTGTCTAACAGAAGATATTTCTTAGATTTTGAAATGCTCTATCTTCTGGTAGTTCATTGGCTAAAATAGATTGCAGGACGCTCCCTTCTATTAAATGGAAGAGGACACTTGGCCAATTCCTTGAAAACCTTCTTATTACTTAGGAGACACCGAAGAATGACACTTGGCATGTTCTGTAGCCTTACCGAAGACACACGGCACTCTCTGCTTTACCTATACTCTTACTATATCTTCACTTAAAAGTGTTTGGTCCTTGACATCTATCACCATCTGCTTCTCCAAAGCTTAAACAACTTTTATAAAAAATGGGACCCAAAGCAGTTCTCACCCAAGCAACTTCAAAAAGGGAACAGGGACATGTGGTGCCTTTCACTTATTCTTGACAAAAGACACGTGGTGATCTCCACTGTGTTAAGCTACCTTTTGTTAAACCTATTGAAATTGACATGTGTACATCTCTACATTGCCCTATCTATATTATAGAAACAATCGGTCTTCATTTCATACTTACACAGACAATGACACTTGGTGACTTCCACTTGCTTCAGAACAAAAACTCGAGACCCACCACAGTCTTTACTTGTCAATGAAACAAAATGAAGATAATTCAGAGGTTGACACATGATGGCTTCCACTTTCTTTAGCTAGGTATATGTGGCATCTTCTATTGCTTTTTAGAAAAGCACATTTAAACCTTCCGCTGTCACCCCCTGGTGCCTTCCACTTGATCTTGACTCTTAGCTTGTTGAAACCTTCCACTCAAAAGAGATTTAAAACATGGATGCCAATATGAAACGTGGATGCCAACACTTGTCATGTTACATTGAGTTATTATGAGATATGTGGCACATCCTGACCAACTTATAAAAATTGTGAAAGGTGCCTTGACCGATAACACTTAGAAGCTTCTGCCTGACTTCGACACTTAGAGAAAAAAAAGTCAAAAGTAAATTTGATCCCACGCTTTAAGTGTAAACTTCGCCATCTTGAACCAAAGTTTGTGGGGACAAAATTTGGCAATGCGTAACTAAAAATTAGAATGAAACGTAGAGTATTTTTTACTCTACATAACCCATCTCATTGTCTGAAAAATCATCCTTTGATTCACTAGAAGAGTCACTTTGGAAAAGTGTGAGATGTGCATTGAGTGGGTTAAACCCTATACCATGTTTTTATTGATTTGATTTTTATTGTGATAGGTTATATGGATCCTTATTCATGGAGGCAAATAAATTTACTCATATAGTTCATTATATTACACATGATGGACTTAGAAATTGTATACTTGTTGGAAAATAAAGTATCTACTTTGTCAAAATAAAGTTGAGAAGGATTAGAATCTTTGATATGCTCATATGAAAGGAAACCACCTTCTATAAAGATTATCTTGCCAAGATTATTAACCAATTTATTATCCTTTATATGGCAGGGCTTAACATATTTGGATTGGTATGGATTGTACTTGTGTAATTAAAATCTTGAATTATATACTTGTTCATTCCTTTATCAACAATCTTAAAATGAGATGAAGCAGATGAAGATGATTTAGAAGTTGGTGGTGGAGTGAAATCTTATAAATAGAAGGGTGATTTGAATCTTGTTTTGTAGATGGTTGATTTTAAGCTTTCTCTACATAGGTTTTATTTTAATGTTGCTTAGATGGCTAGTTAGATTTTTTGCTTGTGGAAGCCTTTTTAATAGAGATGGAATTAGTTTGTGTATTAATCCAACCACCAAGGGGGAGGTGTTTGAAATAATTTTTTTGTATGGACATAATTTTCAAGTGAATTATAATCCTCAATAGGAGTGAATTTATCATCTGTAACTAGTAAATAGTTTGATTGTTGGTATTTGCCTTTCAATATATTTTAATATTGGAAGGGTTGCGGATCACCTTGTATAGTAACATACATTCTTGCATGGGAGAGATTAAAACATTGGTATAAGGTGGATGGAATGGAATTCATGAAATGTATCCATGGATGCCCAAAAAGTAAGTTGTATGGTAGATCAAGATCAAGGACATAAATGAGAGTTTCTTTAATAATAGACTCCACCATCAAAGGAAGATATATTGTTCTTATACATTAGCACTCATTATTGGCATATGCCTTTATGGTAATGATGTTTTTTTCCAATGTTGCTATTGAATATCCTAGATTTTTTATAAGCCTTAATATACATAAATTGAGTGTTGAACCATTGTCTATAAAAACCATTTTCACTTTGTGCCTAGATATAATAACCTTTATCTACAATGGGAGGTTATGATTTGATCCTAAAGAATCATGGCCCTAATAAAGGAAAATTGTTTGTCCTTTTCTTATTCTTTCTATAATCATAGATCCCCTCTCTTTTACTATATTCTTTGTCAGCTAAATCTTTCCATTCTAAACACCCCCCATAAACATGGAGTAGATAGATCAAAAGTGAAATGGTCTCACCCTTAGCTTAACTCGCTTAAACTAAATTTTGGCATGGCTACTGAAGGAAATCCATGCCCAAAAAGTGTAGGAGAAGTAATTAGGGATTCTTGTGGGAATCTTATGATAGCCTATGTGGGTCTCCTGGGTACCCAAATGATCCATGTTATGGAAGCATAAGTATCTCTTTGGGGAATCAACCTTACAACTAAACTAGGGATGGAATTTCTTCAAATCAATGGTGATTCAATGAAAATCATAAATTACCTAAAAGGTATAAATCATGCATCCTAGAACATTGTCTGGATAATAAATGATGAAAAAAATCTCATGTCATGTTTCAAAGGGGTGTCACTAGTACATGTTTACAAGGAGGGGAATAAATGTGCCAATATGATGGAAAATATTGGGGTTCATTAAAGTTATTTCAATATTTTTCATGACATTAATTCTCCTAATGACATCATTCCCCTCATTGATATAGATAAAGGATAGTTTACACATTGTAATGATGACCCATTTAATGTCAAATCATATCAAGCTTAAAGTAATAGATGGTTGTTCATATATAGAGATCATTATCTATCCCTTTCTCAAGATTTTACATTATTGACTCAACTCAAAGTTCCAAAACATTATTTTTTTTGGTCTCCATTCTTACATGCATTATGCCACTAGGGGTTTGAAAAAGGAAGTTTTTGATAGAAGCCTATAGGAAAATATGATGGGTGGAGATCATGACTAGTTTGAACCAATTTCTTGTGAGGAAGCTAAGGTAGATGACTACATTTGGAATAAAATGGTGAAGGTTAGCTTGTCTAATTTCATGGAGAGTCTGGTTAGCCATAATATGAGACTATCGAAGGACTTTGCTTGAGGATGGAAAGATCGAGAGGTTCATATGCATGGTCTAAAGATCCTCATAATTGAAGAACTAATCAGGGATATTACTAGAAAGGATTATTTTTGGATTAGAGCATTCAAGGATAAGAAATGAAAGGAGGAGATCATTAATATCTTCTTTAGTAAGGAAAAAAATAAGCCCAAGACATTATCCCAAAAAGGGTTTACAAGGATAGAGCTATCAAGGAAATGGCCTATGGTCTGTCTATAAATTATATGATATATTACTTTGGATGGTAAGTATAATGTGATATTCTCTCACCATTTCCTTTTACTCAATCATTTCATAGGATGTGCATTAACATTTTATTCTTTCTATTGAAATCACTAGAAGCTACCATGATAAACTTTAAGGGAAATCCGTCAATGAACATCATTCATTAAGGTCTAATTATCTTATTGGTTAATAAATGGGAGTCATTATGGTCTATAATTATCTTAGAGGCCATTGATATTCCAAGTGAACATGAGGAATCAGATAAGGATGAGGGATTCTCTACTAAGTTTGACAAGGAAAAAATGGCACGGATAAGCTTGATGGGGATAAAGGTGAGTCTTCCTAGGGGAACTCTAAATTTTGAGGCACTAATAGGGGCCTTTTGGTTTATGTGTCCCTAATTTCCATTAGGGGTTGTTGGACCCTAAATCCCAAGATCAAGGAGGAAATTGAGCATACCATAGACAAGTTTTTCACAAAAATATCAATGCAAAAGCTACTCTATAATGACATTGTGGAGGAATTTCACAATCTCAAAGTGTTGTTGGGTCTCAGGATGGTAGACATGTAGGATAGAAAAGAACATGTGGGTAACAAAGATATCACCCATAGGACAATACTCAGGGTGGTAGGGTGGAAGAAAGTAGTGATCTTGAGTAGGAGATGGAAAAAATGAAGTTGACCAGCCTAAAGTGGAAGGGGAAGGGAGAAGATAAAGAATAGTTCATCAAAATTTATACCAGAGGAATTTAAAACATCAAAGGTGATAGTTTGGTGGCCAAGAAATTAGTCATTTACTTAGAGTCAAAATAGTTGGTCTCTTTTTAATTTAGTTTTGTTCTCCTCAGTCTTTTGGCTAAATTTTAGTGTATTTTTTGGAGAAGGGTTTTTTTGACCTTGTCTTTTTTTGCTTCTCTAGGTTTTGCTACTTTATCACACCTATATTTTAAATTTTATTATATAGGAATGAGACCTTGTAACCTGGCTTTAACCAATCTAATAAAAAAATGATTTGATCTTAAAGGAGAGACATTCAAATGATCCAATGTTTCTTGGTTATTTATGTTTAAAAAACCCAACACTTGGAATTTTTTGGGTTGATGTCTTGAGGGATGTTTGATTCTTGGATAAATTTATAGTCTTGAGAAGGTCTAAGATTGAAATATTTATGGGCATTTTCTCAAGATGGTCAATAATATTGTACTTGTGGTCAACATTAGAGGATGATGCACTTGGAAGGGTGAGATTTTCATACCTTGTAATAATGGTGCACTTGTATGATGGTAAATTAATGACACTTACATGTATATGCATGGAATCAATGTTATTGAATATAAAATTGAATGGATGACCTGCCTGATTAACATTGCTAGCTTATAATTGTTCATGTTTCTATTTTCCCTTTATTTACTCCTGATTAGAGAATGGGTCTTGGTATATCCCCAATTTTTTGTTATTAGGTGATTTATATGGTTTTTTTTTTATGTCACCTTTATCAATGATGTCTTGAACATAGTGTTTGAGGTGCATACACATATTAGTAGAATGTCCTTTAATTTGATGATATTCATAATACTCATCTTATTTATACCAGTTAAGTCTAGGAACATTTCATCAAAAAATTTAGTGTTAGGCCATGTAATCATGTTTATGTCAGCCAACTTTCAAAACTAATTCTCATAAGTGTCACCCAGTTGAGTGAAATTATTCTTAGGTTTGCCTTGTGTAGGTTGTCCACCAGGAATTGTGATGCTATTGATTGGTTGATTATAGGTTTGTGTTTGATGTTGAAGGTTTTGAATCTATTTAACATCAATCACACCATCTCCAACAAGGTATTTTTCTTGTCAAATAACTTTGATTTTTATATTAGTTTGGAGGAATTATTATTATTTAGTTTAAATATTTTGATTGTACCTCTATTAATTAATGTTCTTTATACTTGAACTCCCTTTTCAATTATTAAGTAAAAATATCTTGGGCAAAGGAGTAACAAATTGTGTCCCAATTTTGAATTTAAATTATTAATGAAGATGTCCACAAGCTCATTTTTAGGAAATGACCATGTGAAATGAATTGTCATTACCTGCCATATTTTGAGGAAGGAAGCAAAATTTTCACCTTTGTATTGCTTGGTATTTTATGATTCTAATGTGGTCAAATAATATTTGATGTTATAAGATAAGTGGAAAAAAAAATTAGATAAGTCTTAAAATATGAAAATATATCCTTTCAAAAGTTATGAAAACCAGTCAAGGGCTTGGCCCTCAGGACTTTATGAGAACAAATGAAACATATATTCATTACTATAAGCAATGTCTGCACATGCATGATAGAATTCAATTAGATGTTATTTGGGATATCCTTTACTTTTACACTTGTTAAATTTTTGAAGTTCAAAGTACTTTAGAAAAGGTGTAGTCATTGTACTTAATCATATGGGTGTGAGAAAATTACCTCAAAATTGAACTATTTTTTTCCAAGAATAAGAGCCATCTTGTAAGCCTTGAACTTTATCCTTTATGTTTCTAAAATCTTGTATGAGATATGGGGATAGTTGGTTCATTTGAATTAGTGGATTAATGGCATTAAATGGTTGTCCAATGAATTGGTTTGTGTTTTGTGGAATTTGATTCATTTTTTGGCTAAACATATTTATAATTTGATTGTTAAAATTAATGTTTTGAGGGTTTGAAAAGGGATTAAAGTTGGCATTATAACCAAGGTTTGAATTCTCACTAAAACAAAAAAAATTTGACTTGGGTTTCGATTGGAACCAAAGTTTATTTGATTTAGATTTGGGTTGAAACCAAGGTTGGGGTTATTCACAAAGTTTATGTTTAGATTTGTTGGATTTAGGTTCAGGTTGAAGTTTGAGTTAGTTGGTGGATTATTGTTGAATTTCATGGAGTTGAGATTAATATTGTAACAAAAATTAGATTGATTGAAAAAATTTCCGTTAGGTTGTTGTGGGTGCATGTTATATTTTGAATTCAATGGATTATAACCTAAGTTTGAATGAGAGTCAACTTGGTTTGATTGGAGTGGATTTTGGCTAGGGTTATTTTGATTTTGATTAAATTCAAAATTAGGATTTGTGTTTGGATTATTATAGTTAAACTTAGGATTGAGGTTAAAATTATTAAAATTAGTTGGTGTTTGGTTTTGGTTTAACCTTGTTTAAGGATTTGGGTTGGAAAACGAAGGATTAGGATTAGAATTAAATTGAGTTGGAATGGGATTAGAATTTGGATTGTACTTGGATTGGATGGAACTAATCCAAGGGTATTAGAAGAAGAAGATTGATTCAATAAACCATTATTTAAATTTAAATTATTGAGTTCACATGAATTAACACTCAAACTAGGATTGGTTGATTGAGAAAAATAGAATAAGTATTCAAGCTCTGATTTTGATTTTGGTTGGGAATAATGGATGAGCCTTTGAGACTTTGATTGGGGTTGATTGGTGAGTTTGAATGAAGACTCGAACTTGGATAAATTTTACCATAACCTTATGAATTTGTATGTGTATTAAAATTTGATGTAATTAAATGTTGATTGGTTAAACTTGAATTAAATGGGAGGCCCATATTCAAGTTTGGGTTGACTTGTTGCATGATTGGTAAACGTAGATTAATATTGAATTTTAGAGTGATTGGGTGTATTATTCATGAGTTTGAATCTATATTCAAACTCAAATTAGTTAGATAAACCTATGAAGGCAAATTATGATTCACATTCACATTGGGGTTACCAAAGAGATTTACTGTCTGATGAGATTGAAAGTTCATAATCTCTTCGGTTCCTTGGGTTGTATGAATTTATATGGAGAATCCATGGCTTGTTTGAGATGCCTCCTCATGTAAGATAATTTTCCCTTTGCCTTGAGATAATTGGGGGTGGGGTTTTGAGGAGGTTATGAGGGCATTACTACCCTCTAAAGAACCTTGTGAGGTAGAATGATTAGGATTAGAAGATGAAGGTTCTTTTCTTGCAACCAAGTATCGTTAGTTTTGTATGTCAAAGTCAAATGGAAATTTTGTTCCAAATCTAAAGGATTAAAGTAAAACTTCATTTCTTTTTGACATGATATACTCATCAAATAATGGTGGAGGTTGGATATATTTGGGGCTAACCTCATCTTGGTAATACCCTCATTCATCTTCTTCTTGTTTGGTTATCTCATGTATTTCTACATGATTCTCTTAGTCATTACATTGAAAGGGATCATTATCAAATGACTCAGACCTTTCATTTGGATTATTTATCATGGCCATTTACCTAATGATAGGTGACACTTCTAGGATAAAATAAAATGACTCAAATAAATGGAAGTTTTAAGCTAAAAACACTAACCAAAGTCACTAAATACATATAATTCTTAAACTAGTTAGTTTGAGTTCTTTTTTGGGAAAATTTTTGGTGGTAAGATGTCTTGATAGCTTTTAAAACTTAAAATAATTCATTTACAAATAAGTGTATTTCATCACATGGTAAAGACAAGGAAACAATGAACAAAATCCTACTTTAAATAGCCAAACAATTGTACATAAAAGTTGAAAAACTAGGTTAAGGGTCATGAACAACATTTGAACCTTCTGATGTCACTTACTCATTCATGCTCTTAGTCATGGATTAATATTTTAAGGCACTATTAATGGAGGATCTTACTGTTTCTATATCCCATTGAGTCTTGTTTCAAGGGTGTGTGGAAGGTAACTTCTCAGTGATAACTACTAACTGATGCACTAAATTTGAATGATAAAAGAGGTTTTACTTGGCTTAAGGTTTAAACAAGATTATCTAATGGGATTCTTTAGAGATACATTTTAGTACATTGAGGACTAATTATATGGAATAATTAGATAGAGTGGATGCACACTATTGGGTTTTGTCTCAAAGTTATTAACATAGCCATAGGGGTTTTAGTGCATTTTGAGGCAACTATTGAAACCCTAGGTATTAGATCATGAAATACCCTCATGGCATGGTGTGCTTTAAACACACAACCACTTAGACAATTGAAATAGTTGGATCTCAATTTATATACCTCATCGGTACATGAGGTTTGGCCTACTATGTGGTCGTGAAATCCATAATCAATAGATCCCATAGAAAGAGAAATAAAAATTAATTTTTTGTTCTTAAATTTAATGTATCATCATCAATGTGATGCTAAGGAAAGAGAATATGCAAACACCACTTGGGTAACATAAAAATTTATGGAATTGTTTTTATTCTTGAGTATCATCATTAATGCGATTCCAAGGGAAGTGCATACATAATTCCATAATTAAAAACAAAATGATGAGAGGAAATAATTAAATCCAAACCAAATGTGATGTATCTACTATAAACTTATAAAATTATTTTGGAAGTTTTAGTAGAAAAATAAAATAATTTGGTTTTTTTTTTAGCTCTTTTGTGAATTTTCTTTGACTAGCATTCTCAAACAATTGGTTAAAGTGTTTGTTTGGGCTTGGAATCAAGGTATCCTACAATGGATCAAAGGCAAATAATAAAAAGTACTATCCATGAAAAATTCAAAATTACGTAATAAAATAGAAAAGAGAAATTGTAAAATGTTAACCACAAAACAAAAAGAATGCATAAAAACATAAAGGAAATAATTTTGTAATTAAAGAACAGTTTTGATAATAAAAATGATGATTTCAAAATTATAGTTGCCTATTTTTTAGTCTAGAATGACAATTTCATAGCCTACAAAAATTATTTCGCTATGCAAAGTGATAATTTTGTTATTGGCGATAACGATTTCGCTACTACAAATCAATTTTGTTGTTAAACCTACAAAAATAGAAACAAAAAATAGATAAGTAGAGGAATAATTTCATGATTTTTAAATGAATTATATGATAATTTCAATGATTTATTCATTGGGAATGATGATTTTGAATTTTTTAATAGTGATTTTGCTATAAAGTTTATTAAATTCACTATTTACATGTAACATAGAGTTATAAAAGTTAGAAAACATAGACAAAAATAGAAAGTAAATAGAAAAATTATGGTATAAATAAGATTATAAAAAAGACACTAAAAATATGTTAAAAAATGATTTCATTGTTAAGGGGTAAAATTTTGTTATTCATGTTTTTAATTATATAATTACACATTTATCCCACACAATCAAATAGGAAATGCCAAAAACAACCTATAGCTTCAACCAACACTTCACAAAACCATGATTAAATTCATATGAAATTATAAATATCACAAATCAAATTGAAAATGATTTCTAAATGCAATTATGATGAGTGTAAGATGAGAAATATGAGAGAAAGGTCCAACTGGGAGTGCCAAAATGTATTGAAGAAAATCTATAAATATAAACTAAATTAAGAAATCTTAATCTAAACTATCCCAAACTAAGCTAGAGCTATAAACAAAAGAAATAAACACAACCTTATACCTTGGTTAAAAAATCTTCTTTCATTGTGATGTATATTTGATTATCTATTTGAAATGTGGTTGCTCACTCTTCTAATACAAAGTAAAAATGGGCAGCATTTTGGTATAAAATACTCTTTGGTAGCTTTGATTCACTTTGGATTTAATTGTGATTTTGATATCACTTCATTATCATAAGTTAAGATGATAAAAGTGATGGATTTCATGCTTATTTATAGATTTATAGATGAAGAATCCAATGGTGGAGGATTATTTGAATATTTTAAATGATCCAAATAATCTATAGTGGGTAATGAGTCCTTATCCATGAGGATGATTACCATTTAAAATAGCTGAGATAAGTATGGAAATTGTTAACTGAGTCACCAAGAATGATTTAAACTTTTTGACAAGTGAAAGGATAACTCAAAAGAGGTTGAGGAAGTTATGGGTTTGGTTGGTATGAGTTAACATGTGAGGGAGAATAAGGTGGAATATGTTGGGTGAGGTGTAAAATCAGGATTTAATATTTAAACAAGGATTTAAAATTGTGCACAATTGCTTAATTTAATTTATTCAATTGTTTGAATTTGGAGTGAGATGTCATGAATTATATTAAGAAGAATAATTAATTGATTTTAGATGTACTTCAACACGAAAGGTAATTTAGGTGTCTACACTCTTTTTGTAACATGTCTTATGTATCTAGATGTTTGGCCTTGGTAAACTATGTCTATGAATGATTTTCCTTAGGATGTTAAATAAATCCCAAACCCTGTTGACTATTATTATCAACTACTAGAATAGGAGAAGTGATGCCTTAGGCCTGTTTGCCCAAACCTTGACTATGATAATTAAACTATTGTAGATATTTATCACCAAAATTATACCATATTGAATGTTGAGTCTCATTTTAGAGAATTAGCTTTATGTTTTTTACTTGTTCAACTTATGTTTATTGTATGATTTCTTGTTCTGATTGTGCTTTTAAAACCTTTTTTTTTTTGAGTTATGTTTTGGTAACCATTTTTTTATTGTTTATGAATTTGACCCTTTTTAAATTGGTAGATGTGCCATTGTATGTTGTGTGGATAATGCATCATTATGTGAGTCATTTGTATCCATTTTATATTGTATTTACCTTTTCAATGCTAAGAATAGATTAGTGTGGTGACCATGCATTCTATGGTATGCATAAAAATATATGGATATATTCATTGGGTGTAGAGGGGGTAGGTTGATCAAATTAGATTTAATCATTTCCATTAGTTCCTCACTTGAACTTTTTTTTAATCTTTGAATCACTAGTTGTAGATATAAATTTTTTTGGCTTCATGTTTTGATATGTAACATTATTTTCCATAAATTAAATAGGTGAAGATGCATATTGATCTAGGTGATAATTCGGGTGACGGTTCCACCCCAATTGATGATGGAACTTTTGAGAGCCATAACTTTTACACCGTAGCTCCAATTGACTCACCGTTTGAACCATTAGAAAGATAAGAATGAGGATAATATGGTGAGATGATATTTATCTTTGATAAATGTATTTTGTCCCCCAAAAATCCAATAGAAGTTCCCTAAAATTCAATTTTGGTAGTGTAGTCTAAAAATAGTAAGTTTCTAAAAATAGTAATTCCTCGAATTCTATATTGTTTTAAATCAAGGAAGTTGAATCACTTGATCTCCCTTGAGATTGGTGACCTTCCACATCCTCCCCATGCTTTAAAAATGTATATAAATGAAGATTTAACCTAAAATATAAATCAGACATCTCTTCCCAGAGATAAGACTATAGTTGTATTGTGATCTTGAGTAATAAAACATCTCTTCTCAGAGAATTCATTGTTACTATGTTATTTTTTTGTTCTTAAAATATTTATCAACCAAAACTTCTAAGTTTTGGATCAGTGGTATCAGATCAGTTTGTCTTGAGAGTGTATGATCCTGAGGATGACGTTAGGCTACAAGAAGCTTGGGTGGAAAACAATAGAGCTTCCAAACTATCCACCTATTCCCTTCAAATGAATTCAAATAGTAGATGACATCAATACATCCAATCCCTTCAAGGAAATGGTGAATGAATCCCTCCAATAGTAATAAGCATAGATGCTTAGAGAATTTGTCCAAATTCTCTAACGACTCCTGATGGGAAATTCTGGCTCCTCATCTATACTTCCTAGCTCCTCGTCCATGGACCATCCTTTCAGTGCCCCAACACCCTTCAAGATTCAGGTAAATTTTAATATTCATACATTTGAAGGAAAAATTAATGCTGATATAGTATAAAATTGGTTGGATCAATTATCTTCCTACTTATCTGTAAACAAATTCACTGATGGAGAAAAGATCACTTTTGCTCTTTTGAAAGCATCATTACCCATGAAAAATTGGTGGGAAGTGTACAAAAAGAGGTTTAGTATAGATGAAATTGTCCTTGAGGTGGAATCTACCTAGGATGATTTCATGGAAGTGGTAAAGGAAGAATACTATCCCATTAGAGCATATCATGATCTGTACATATAATGGAAACAACTTTGCCAAGGTAAAGACCAATCTATTCAAGATTACATAGACATTTTTCATTCTTTGTACGCAAGATTGGGCATCCAAAAAAGTGAGAAACATAAGACTCTCAAATATCATGGTGGACTACAATGGTACATATGGGGAGAAATGAAACTCTTCAATTTCAAAACCCTCGGTGAGGCATACAAGTTCATAGTGAAGATTGAACATAAGCATGGTAGAAAGAATATGAAGAGTCAAACCTCAAAATGGAAAAGTGACAAGGAAGGTCAAACACGAGGCCAAAATTGGAAGCTAAAGGAGTTTCAAGATAAGAAACCATAGAAGGTGAAGGCTAGAAAATGGTGTGATTACCACAAAACTAGAACTCACTCAAAAGAAGAATGTTGAGCCATCAAGTCACTACTTTCTAAGTCACAATACTCAACATCTACTATTCTATCTCATACACAACCTATAGTCGAAGAGGATAAAGAAGAGATTATAGATGTTGAGCCTGACACCATCATCACTTCATCATAGACCTGTGAGGAAAGGCCAGATGACAAGAAAATATTGTTACACTCTAAATTATGGGTAAATGGTAAGCCTCTACATTTCACTCTTGATAGTGGGAGTTAAAATAATTTAATCTCTACTAAAGTTGTGAAAAGTCTGAATCTATCCATGAAGCCTCACCCAAAGCCATACAGTATTAGATGGTTGAGCCCAAGGAGGGACCTCTGTGTCACCCATCAGTGTCTTCTTTCATATGAAATAAAAACTTTCTAAGATGAAGTCTTGTGTGATGTGATCAATATAGATGTTTGTATTGTACTCCTTGGTTAGTCATTCATGTATGATCGACATGGAATCTATGAATCATGAACCTAAAGAATCACCCTCACTCTTGGAACATGGCACTATAAGGCACTAGAGGTAACACCTCCCACATCTATCTCCTTGATCAGTGCCAAGCAATGTAAGAAATTGGTAGAAAATACAAAGCAATTTGTTCTCATGGTGGTCAAACCACAGAAATCCAAAAAAGGTGATGTTACAATCTTGACTACACAATCAACACAATAATAAAATTAGATGGGACAAATCATAGGATAATATGATGACTTATTCAAATCACCCATAAGAGTTCCATTGCATTGCTAGGTAAAACATTCTATCAATCTGATCCCAAGGTCACCTTTGCCTAATAGTCTTATGTATCATAGATCAATTTTGGAGAATGATGAGATAAAAAGACAGATTCAAGAATTGATCCAAAAGGGTCACATTAAGCCAAGATCTTCACCCTATGGCATCCCAATTATCTTGGCACCAAATAAACATGGAACATAAAGGCTTTGCATTCACTATCAAACCCTAAATAAAATCATTGTGAAGAATCGCTACCCTCTCCCTAGGATTGATGACTTTATAGAACAACTCCATGGTGCAAAGTTATTCACCAAAATTGATCTCAAATATGGATATCACCAAATTCCCATCAATCCCACTGATGTCTGGAAGATTGCATTAAATTCTAAGGAGGGGCTCTTCAAATGGTTGGTTATGTCTTTTGGCTTAACTAATGTACTTTCAACCTTCATGAAGATGATGGATGACATCCTACGACCCTTCACCAACTAATTCATGGTTATCTACTTCGATGACATACTCATCTACAAAATAACATGGGAGGAACATCTGCAACATGTTTGTAAGGTGATTCAAACTCTTCAAGAGCACAAATTGTATGCAAATCTTTACAAATGCACATTCAGGATGACAATGATTTAGTACCTTGGGTACATTGTGAATGAGGAAGGGGTCTATGTTTTTGATTATATAAGGCAATAGACCAGGGGCCAAACCCTTATAAAAGTAGAGAAACCATGAAGGCAATCAACATAAATGATACCTTACAACAAGAACGACATGATCAGTGTACCAATAGACATAGCAAACTAAAATAAAATAAGAACAAGAAAAATGAGAGATAGAGAAGCCTCTCCTTAAATAAACATAGATTTGATGAGGTCATTTAATTTCTCAGTGTTCTCCACATTGATAGCAGAAGCAGTATTGCCCAAGTCTTGTAGCATAGACATGTTCAAGAGAATATATTTTTGGAGCCCAGTGGTAAAGTTTTGCTCTAGTTTCTAGATGTGACCCTTCAGGGCAGAAATTTCAGCTTTCAAACCAATCTCAATTTTAGTTTCCTCATTAGCTTCCTCCACATACATATTTCCCTCTTTGTCAGCATTTTTTGCAATGTCAGTAACATCCTCCGTAGTAGCCTCAAATTATCTTGTCTCCTACTTACCTTCAATATCCTCAGAGGTTTCCTAAACTTCTAATTCCTTGTTCTCCTCCTCTTGGGTGGCTTCCTCCAAGGCACTCTCTAAGTAGTCAATAAGCCTAGCCTTCCGAGCAAGTTTTCCAGCAATCCACCCTGACCATCAAACTCTTGAGGAGAGACCCTCCTTACTAAACTTAGTGGACAAATGGGATTTACTACCTTGACCCCCAGTGGTCCTGCAAGGATTTTTATGGGTCCCCGCATTAGTCTCCCTAATACCCTCTTCACCAGCATAAAACTTACTCTTCTTTCCCTTCATACTCATAAAGGATCTAGGGGTGTCTACGGGGGTCTCCTCAAGAGTAGAAAAGGAGACTTAGTTTTGGTAGAGACAAGGGAAGGACAAGGCTAAACAATAACATCACCAGCAAAAGGGTTAGAATAAATTTCCCCTCTATCAATTCTAATAGTCTTGGACGGCTCAAGGGCACGGTGGAAATTATACAAACAAAAAATGAGGCCCTGATGGAGGGGGATAGGATTCATATCAGTTTTTTTGCCAATTTTGCTCTCACCCTAAGGATAGAATGTTCTAGGGAAGAGAGCAGATAAAAGGGAAAATTGATGAGAGCATTACACTTAAAATGATTTAAAAGCGGGAGATGATAATTATAGAACCTGGTGAAATGTCCTTCTAGCATGAAATACTTCATGAGGATGAAGTACACTCTGTCCCATGGCTCAGGTAATTTGGCTCGATCAAATCTTCCTTGGTAAGGAGCAAGTTCTTCACCTTCTCCAATAAATAGCTTCTGGTTGGAAAGGTCCATGATTTTTTTTTCCTTTGTATCTTCATCCCCTATGTGGAAATGCCTGTAGCCATAGCTATTACCTTTTTAGAAATCTCAAAGCTAATTCATCCAATAGTGACTCACTAGTTTAACCAAGACCTCCCGAATTGTTCAAAGTGGTTTTCATCAAACCCATTGAGCCTCTCTAGGTAAGGGTCTATGTTGATCTAGAAAATATTTAGGTTATTCAAGAATGGCCTACACCAAGGACCCTCACAGAACTCCACAGCTTCTTAGGTCTTGAAAATTTCTATCATAGGTTTGTTCTTGTATTTTTACATGTTGCTTGGTCACTAACCCAAGTGACTAAAGGAAGAGCTAAAGCTACATTTCAATGGGGTGAAATAAAACAAAGGGAATTTGAGAATTTGAAGAAAAAACTTTGCTCAACCGCTATTCTTGCCTTGCCATATTTGTATCAACCTTCTGAGTTGATGACAAATGCATTTGAATAATCCATGGGAACTATCATCATGTAACATGGCCATCTTATTGCATATCATAATGAAAATTTTATTGATATAGTTAAGAAATACCCAATATATGATAAAGAGCTCTATGCCATTGTGAAAGCCTATAAATAATGGAAACACTACATCTTGGAGAAAGAGACAGTCATCCACATTGAACACAAACCATTGGAATTCATCTAGACTTAGAGAAAACTATGAAATGAGAGGTACCAAAAGTGGGCCACATATCTTCAGTAATTCTATTTGAAAATAAAAAATAAAAAAGGGGAGCTCAAATACGACTATAGATTGTCTAAGCCACCCACCAATAACTGCACTCACAATTGTTCTTGATCTATGTGGACATGAGACTACCACATGGGGTGCTTTATATGAAGTATATCCTACCTTTGCTAATACATATCAAGTGCTTCAAAAAGGTAAACATGTTTTTTATTTCTATTTGAAAGATAATGTCCTCTATCATATGGGGCACATCTATGTTCTAGCTATAGAGCAACAAAAGATGATATGGGAAGCACATTTCAGTAGGATAGCTAGACATTTTGGTGTAGAAAAGGCATTGACAGTTCTTTAAAAACACTTCTACTGGCCCCATATGTGAAAGGATGTGGAAACGTATCTCAAATATTACACCCCATGTGCAATAGCCAAGCCAATGAATAAAAATCAAGAATTTTACATGCCATTGTTAGAACCAACCAAGCCTTGGGAATCTATCTCAATGGATTTTCTCTCAGGTTTGCCCACTTCAAAACATGGCAAGGACTATATTTTTTTTGTAGTTGATCATTTTTCAAAAATGGCTATCATGGTTTATTATAAGAAAAATATATCTACTGAAGAAACTACTCAACTATATTTTAGTCATGTATGGTCCATTTTGGTCTCCCCAAGTCCATCATCTCAGATCAAGATACCAGGCTCTTGATCATCTTCTGGTCTACTCTATGAAAGATGATAGATACCAAGTTGATGAAGTCCATAGCCTTCCATCCATAGACTGATGGTCAGATAGAGGTTGTGAACCACTTGATTATTCACATGATTCGAATGTATCACTCCAAACATCCATGGACATGGGATGAGGGGATTGTTTTCATATAATATGGATATAACTGGGCCTTGCACAGCTCGGCCAAGCACAACCCATTCCAAGTATGCTTTGGGTTCTAACCCATGTCACCAATTGATATATCCATTTCATTCTCCACCATGGAATACACACCTCATGGAATATTTGAGGTAGTAAAAGCAAAAAATTTTATTGAACAAATATAACACATCCAATAGCAAGTTCATGACATCTTAGAGAAGATGAATCAAAAGTATAAGCAATGCCATGACAAATATAAGATTACACACCATTTTGCTATGGGTGAAAAGGTTTGGTTGTAGCTTTAGAAGGAATGACATGTAGGCCCACATATAAAAATTTATCCTCTACGATATGGTCCCTACACCATCACCAAAAGTGTTGGAGAAAATGATTTTGAGTTGAACCTACCAGCCTACCTTGGTCTGCATCTAATATTCAATGTAGAACTCCTCAAACCATATCATCCACCTATATTGGACACTTTAGTCATAGAAAAACAACTATACATTGATGATATTGATATATATAGTTTTTCTCCAGTGGAGGAGGATCATATTATGGACACCTAGATGAAGACAATAAGAGGATGCTCTATTCTACTTTATTAGGTGGTCAAAAGGGGCTAGGTTAGCCACCAAGGTGAGTGGCTCATAGAGAATAAAATCAAGACACAACTACCACACCTGATGAGGAACATTGATGAAATGAGGAACATTGCTTCTCAAGGAGGGAGGAATGATTTGGGCAACAATTCAGGGGATAATTTGGGTGATGGTTCCACCCCAATTGACGATAAAACTTCTATGAGCCATAACTTTTACACCGTAGCTCCAATTGACTTATCATTTAAACTGTTGGAAAGACAAGAACAAGGAGAATGTGATCAGATGGCATGGATATTTTATTAGTGTATTTTTATACTTGATAACCCAATGGAAGTGCCAGATGGGGGAAACTTTGTTTCCTCTGTGTCGGTGCACCCCGTGTGGAAGGTGGCCTTGGTGGTGGTTACAGGCGACCACAGCCTCTGCGATGGCTTCAATAACATGGTTCTAAAGTGATAAAAGAGGTGTATGAAGGAGCTATGATAGGTAGGCATGGGGTACATTATTGTGAGCATGGGAAAGAAAGGATCCACCTACTTCTAGTGGTGGCTGTAGATTCCTGTGTGGATTTGTATTTTGAGATGTTGATTAAGGATGCTAGGGCTACGGGCAGTGCATTTTTAGGGTTTGAGGGCATGGTGTAGCATGGCCTTTTTCTTGACATGGATATATCCATCATTTTTTCTAGATCTGATGGTGTCTCCATCAAATCAAAGGGACAGAGAAACCAAAGGTATTTTGCAAAATTTTAATGTCCAAGTAAATGCTTGTGTGTCATTATTTTGGAATGGCAACCTGCATTGTTGGCCAGGGAAAAATGATAAAGATATATATTTTTTATAATTATTTACCCTATGCTATTTTTCCTTTGAGGTTTTAGGTCCTTGTAAAACCTAGGTACTTTTATTGGACTATGTTTGTGGTTTCAGGTCCCTGTAAAACCTGATTTTGATACTGTTCCCTAATAGGTTTTAGGAATGCTTTTCCTAGTGGTTGTTAATGATTTATATTTCTTGATTCTGTTAAAGGATTTTAGGGTCCCTTCAAAACCTACTTTTACCTAAATCTAAAAACCAATGGAAGTGCCCCAAAATTCAATTTTAGTAGTGTAGTCTAAATATAGTAAGTTTCTAAAAATAGTAATTCTTCAAATTCTATATTGTTTTAAATAATGAAATTCAAACCACCTGATATCCCTTGATATTGGTGACCTTCCACATCCTCTCCATGTTTTAAAAATGTGTATAAATTAATATGTAACCCAAAATTGAAATCATACATCTCTTCCCAAAGATAAGCATATAGTTGTATTATGATCTTGAGTAATAAAACATCTCTTCTCAAAGAGTTCATTGTTACTATATTATTTTTATGTTCTTGAAATATTTGTCAACCAAAACTTCTAATTTTTGGATCACATATACATGATTTACATGAGTGTGCCTTGGATGCCTTTGTCTTGTAAATTTTTTTTCCAATGTTGTAATCTTTTTGTGTAATAGTGATTTTGATTTTATAAACTTGTAATTATCTTGGTCATATTGATAATTTGATCACATAGAGTCTCACAAGTATAAACACTAGTTCTTTTTTATTGAACATGTAAGCAAACACCTTATAGGTAAGAGGTGTGAATAGGCTGAGTATGGGTAATAGTGACATTGGTATATATTTCTTCATATCATGGAGGAATGATAGCATGGACCTAGTTAAAGGGAAAGTATCTATCACCCTCATGGAGGTGAGAAGGATAAAGAGATTCTTTCCTATGTATAAGATATGACATTGAAATTTGGAAGATAGTTGTTATCTTATGTGTTAAATCCTCTATGTGTGTATGGTTTTGTTTGTTAATGGAATCCATCATAGGAGAAAGATAACATGCTATGAGATATGACATATATTTCAATTGAATATAAAGCATCATCTATACATGTCTTTATGTCTTTTCTGAGTTCAATCCAAATTAAATGGAATAACCATGCAAATGAAAGTATTAAAATTTGTGACAAAAAGTGATTAATTTCTTCTATCATTGTGATTATGATTATATAAAATATAAATCAGAAGATATATGAATTTTATCTAGGGTTAGGGTTTTGAATTAGGGTTGTTTTGAAAAAAATAAATAATATGTAAATAAATGAAACCCTAATATGAGATTTGATTTAACGATTTAGTTTATTTCAAATAATCATAAAAATATAAGTTTGTAACCCTAATTTATTGTAAAAAAATAGAAAAGGCAAACTAGGGTTTTGAATCAATATTCAAAGTAAGTCAGGTTCACCAAATGTTTTAATCTTTTATGGTTTTACTAGTGTAAATATTAAGTTAGATTAAAGAGCTAAGTTTTCTAAATTAGTGAAATAATATGCAATAAATAACCACTAATTTGTTATAGAGTTTGCCTTATTTAAAATTTCTAAAAATAGTAGTAAATATTTATAAACATAGACTTATCTAGAAAGTGACTATCATGGAAGATATGGTTGCTAGAAACTAGGTTACAAATAGGTATAAGTGTCATCAATAGGGTCCCTAGGTCTAATTCTTCACTGGACAATAGCACCCCACCTAGATAGTAGCGCCATGCAGCTCTAGTGTCCTAAAAATGGTACTAGTGTCCTCTTTACAAGACTATTCCCATTTTATAGGAACACATGTGCCTATGTTTTTGGGTTCTATTCCTTCACACATAATATCTAGAACTCTATATTAAGCCTAAAATATCAAATTTAGTATGCAAACCCTAATCGTCCTTACAAGTATGGCATGAGCTAAAAATGTGTGTCTATTAGTAGGATAGTTTGGACATCCTCAACACCCCATTGTGAAGATATTTTCCTACATACTAATACTCTAAGGAGCGATCAATCCTGATGTAGTTTTCCCACCTAGTGCTTGCTACAAGTTCAAGTGAATATTATAATGATAGTGCTTTTGAATTCCTTGAGTGTGTTTGACATTTAAAATATTTAAAATTTGGGCTTGGGGTAGTTGTAGATGGTAGTATGCAAAATTAAGGTAGAATATGGATTAATAACCTTTATTTTTCTCAAATTATTTCTTATTTGAATATGCTTTTTGCATCTATCGTCCATCTATTAGATAGAGGGATAATAATCTTATATTTATAGTGATCTATAGCTTATGTAGAAAATAAAATGTACTTAGGTTAACCTTAGGAGGGATACATTTTTGAAAATATATCCATTTGAGAGAGTTAGAGAAAGGGACACTAGTGCCAAGTTTAAGACACTAGCAGTATTTGGCTCTAGTGTCCTTAATGTGGTGCTAGTGTCTAATTGGTAGGCTATTGGGCACATTGGGTTAGGATTTAGGAATGAAATTATAAGATTATGTTTGAGATGATAGAAGATGTTTATGGTTTTCAAAATGGATGGAAAAGTGTGATAAAGGCTATAGTATAGGTCTAGGGATAAGCTAGGAATAAGCTATCTCAAGAAACACTCTTGGCATCCAAATACCACTTTTAGGTGATGACACCAACCTATCCCACCACCTGTTAATATGTAATAGTTTAGTACTAAGCCTAAAATGGTGATCAAAAGTAAGGGATATGACCTTGTTGACCATTAATCTATAAACATGCTAATATTTAAATACTTTATCTTCTAAAATAATCTACTATATATAATGGTGTCTTATATTATGCATTGTATGAAACACAAGTACCAAGTGACATATAACCAACCTACATTGTAGATATTATGCAAGATATAAAAAATAATGCCAATCTCATTACTTTTGGTCCAATAAATTTATCATTAAAATAAATTATTAATCAATACTTACCTTTATTCATACAAATTAGTATGTATAACAAAGGAGTAAAAAGAGTACTAGTCAATAATGGATTTGGACTAAAAATTTATATCAAATATTTATTAATAACAATGGGCATTAATACCAATCTTTTACAAAATTTATATTGACATATCAAAGGTTATGATAACTCAGCTAGCCCACAAATTGGACAAATCACATTAGATGTGGCATTGGGACCAAAAACAATATTGACTACATTCAAATGAATGTCTCAATCATTGCATTATAAATTCATATTATGTATACCTTGGATAACATGAATGAATTTGTCCCATATACATTACATAATTGTGTCATCTTCATACATGATTGGGACATTATGATCAATGCATGTTGATGATGAACCCTTTAAATTTTTCTAAATGGCACATGATAGGGGTTCCTAAACTCATACTACCAAAACATTATATTCTAATTGAAAGCATACCTACCTATGAGATGTGTGAATCAAGCAAAAATATCAATTTACCATAAGATGCTTATAAGGCACTAGCTAATAAAGTGCACATGGATGCATAGTTAAAATAAAAACCATTACAAAAGGAGTTAATAATACCAAAACAACAAGAAAATCCAACATTTAAGCTTCCTTTATTAGTTAACACAATATAGAAAGATGGAAAAGTTTCTAATTACTATGATATTTATGATGAACTTCTTCATACTATGATGGTTGAACAATTTAAAAAACTAAATTTTTATCCACTTGACCATATTTCACATAACCTATTCACACCTACAAGTCTTAGTACATTCAAACTAAATTCATCACCAGAGGATACAAGGACACATTTAAATAATGATAAGGAAAAATTATTCAATGAACATGTAAATGATTTTTATTTAATACATCTCTCTTGGATATAAACATTGAGTCAACCTTACAAGGGATAAATGCAAATAAATCATGTGAATAATGTGGAGTCCTTTGATAAGAATCCATGACAAATTTTAGAGATCACAATAAAACAAGATGATATGAATAAAATAATTTATATTATACTTGATCATAATATGGTATCTTTAACTCCTAACATACACATATCATCCACTTAGCTCATATATAAACATGGGTCATCGTATTGTAACTATCATCGGATCACTAGTCATAATACAAATCAATGTGAGGCATTGCAAAATAAAATTTAGAAATACAAAGATGATGGATTTATAATGATCATACTTGAACAATGGAAAATACCTCATATTTACAATATTTCAAAATAAAATAATTCAATGAAACATAAAAACACCTATTCCTCAAATAGATAACTATTATTGTAAATATTGACGGGGTTTATTGTCCTCATCTCAAGGTTGACATACATAATTATGATATAATTTTCAACACCACATTCTTCTACCATATGGGACATAATACTGATGAGTTTCATTACTCTCCACTACTACTAAACTCTTTGGGCCACATCATACTACATATAACATTTGGAGCCAAGAATTTTTATATTATCATTTGGGTTGTGAATTTAGCACCAAACTTTACCTATCATCTGGGTTAATATTGGTTGTCCAAGAAGAATGAAATGATGAATACTAAAAATATGTGCCTCACTTTATATTTTTAAGAAAACTAAATTTATTTCCCATAAGATACATATTATGATAGGCTTGTAGCAACAACTATTGGCACCAATTAACAAGACAACATTGAAACATTGGTAATGGAAAATCATAAACAATGGTGGCAAGAAAAAGGGCTATAAGGACCATTAGATATCCATTTATATTTTGAATGGGAAGAATTATATAATTTCATTCTGATTAAATTTATAAATCCTAAAAAAGTATTAACAAATGAAATATTCCAAAAAATATAAAAAAACAAAAAAACATTTAAAAAACAAAAAAATCAGCATTTTCAGATTTTATTAGCTCCTTGGCATGTATGCTATTTGTTTTATATTAGTAGATAGCATACCATTTCATTATTATATACACATATGTTTCATGCATCTTTGAGTGTGATACAGACATATTTAGACACATGATCTATGCATTTCCATATGTTAGACCTTTTATTACAAGTTACATATTCTTTATGATAATTTACACATTATCATGTTTTAGCTTCAATGATAACACTTACACATCTCTATATCCATGCTCATATCTTTCACAATGTACTTGATATGCTATACTACATAATGTTTTTGTTAACACATATATGCAGGGACTAGTTTAATATGCATATGTTGGTTACTTATGCTTCATCTATTTTTAACTTCCTTGAGTGTATTACATTAATTGATATTGTCTTACTTGTGAAACATTGAATATGTTCCTTTCTTTTTGACCCTCATGCCATTGTATGTTATTTGAACTTTTGAATTCCATTATATGTTAATTGGACATTTAAATATGTCATCCCTTTCAATTGATCAGCATTTGAACATGCCCCTTGTATGAGGTATCTTTGAATTATTATTTTACATTACATTAAGTACTCTTGTGTGTGTGTTTGATTGTTTACTAAGCTTTTACTATTACTCTCTATAAATATCTATGATCTATATCATGCATCTTAAGACTTGATGTGATGACAACTGCAAGCCTAATCAATATATTTACTCCAACATCTTATCCCTATATGCTACATTATTCATAGACAAATTATTAATCTACCTTATATTTTTGAGGTAAGGTACCTTTTATATCTCAAATTTGCACCTTTGAGAGGTTTATTCAAGTCTTCTTAAATTGAAATATGCAATAGGATTATTCTTAAGTTATGGGTGACCTCTAAGTAGATTAAACCTTTAGATTATAGGGCTATCTCCTCTTAATGTACCAGTTAAACTCTCAATTCTACAGTACTAGCTTGCAAAGGAAAAGAGAGAGAGAGAGAGAGAGAGAGAGAGAGAGAGAGAGAGAGAGAGAGAGAGAGAGAGAGAGAGAGAGAGAGAGAGAGAGAGAGAGAAAGAGAGATAACATAAAATAAATCTAAATAAGATGGTGATACACCAAAACAACACCCTCCACTTGATTATCATTCACTAAGAACATGGATTAGGTCTAAATCTAATTACATTAATAAACAAGGACCTTCAAACATGAATGTTCCATCATAGAAGTTATAGACAATGCATTGAATGAGATGGTTGGTCAAGAGGTATAAACAAGGCACTAATCACTAAAATCCACTTTAAAACCATGCAAAACTACATCAAACTCACCATGTGACCTAAAAGAAGACAATATATTTGTGAATATGTAGGAGAGGATAAATAAGAGAGAGTAAAAACACTAATACTAACATTCATCAACAATCACATAAGTACAATAGTTTAAAGCATGTGAAGAGGTAATAATCATATTTATTAATTATTCAAAAGTATAGTACAAGTGTTTAGTTGAGTAGGGCTTTTCCATACTCATACAAAGCATCCTTACTTAGCCAAACAAGGATATATTTATAGAGAATGAGAGGAGGAGAGAGAGAAGTGGCATAGAAGATAGTCATTAACAAGTGTCATTCCATGAGAAAATGTTACAGTTAATAAAATATTAGAGAGCATTCCCATAAATTATTTCAACTTTTGTTGACTAGTGTAATCATGATTTTATAGAGAGTTGGCATAGTAAAGGTTCTTTATCTCATTAGATGACTCAAGACCTTCTTAGAAAATGCCTTCCTTCTTACTTAAAAGTGACAAGTGGAATTATTTATCATAAATTCATATTGAATTTCCTTTTTCCCTCTTCCTTAACACCTTGCATATACTTGAGGATTCACCATACTGATGTTGTAATAATGATAATATCTTCTTATATGTCTTGAAACCCATTTGATCTCACTATGCCTCTCTTACTCAAATGCTTCAAATCTTGCTTCCATCTTCATGAAAGTGACCTCTCTCCATTAGATACCTCTTTTTATCTTAACAAACTTATATCAACCCCTTTGGATGCCTCAAAATACTTCATTTCACTCCCTAAGTCCATACTTGTCTTCATTTCCTTTTATCTCTCAAAATAGAAAAATATCCTTGTGTATAAAATTATATAGATTATATTAGAAAAATAATCATATGTTTGAGTGCCCAATATTATCTTATTGCTTTATACCAATTTTCATGACTAGACACTAAGTGCAAGTTCACTTACTCCACTTGTTCTCTTCTCAATTAACCCTTAATTAGGTCTCTAGGTCTAGAAATTGATATTTGATTCCTCACATTCCTCACACATGTTCAAATCTAATAAAATGTTTGATTCACATCTAATACCTCCTATACAATACCCATGCCAAATTTAAGGATCTAAAATCTTATACATATGGGTGAACCAAGAATTGTCCAAAACCTTAGTTTGGATGTTTGTTCAAGACCCAAAGGTAACTAAAGTGGTTTCTCAATAAATTTAAAGAATCCAATTCTTTATAATGACTCTGTAATACACATACCATCATAATAAAAATAGATAGATTGAAGGGATGTTTTACAAGAGTACTTGATAGGTCTATAACTAGGATTCTTGGATAACAAGGTAGTGCATTCCCCATTTTGGCCAAGTTATTGACTTGACTAGTTAATATACCCTATTACTATTAGAGAAATAATCACTAAGAGGGGAGAGGTGAATCAATGATGATATATAATCCAATTCTAGTTACAAACTCTTAATCATTCGACACATACAATCATGAAGCATACAAATTAACCATTGTAATGAACAAAGAAGATATATCAAGATCAAGGACATAACACATGACATATGTGGGAAAACTTCTTGGGGGATAAAACCCACTAAACCTTAAAATATGGACTATATTCCTATAGTGACAAGTTTAAATTTATATCAACACCAACTAATCAAGGAACACCCATCTATTAATATAGTGAGACACCAATCCCACAAGGAGTTATCATCCCTATCTAGCGAAGCACCCACAACAATATTTTAGTAAGTTTTACCTTATAAGGAAGAACCAAACAATTACAAAACAAAGCACCCACATAGATACCTTGAATATTTCATATTGAACACCTATTTCTACTCTTCAACTGATGATGAACACCTTTATTTTCACTCTTCACCTTCACTCTTTCACCCAAACATTCTCAAGGGCTCACTCACTCAATCTACCTCCTCTAGGATCATTAGGTCCAATGACCTATGTTTCCTCCTAGATCAACTTAAAAAAATAAACATTACTAATCCTCTTTTCTCTCTGATGGTGATAAATATCATGTACTTTCTTTTTTTAAAGGTTCTTTCCTTCGCTTAGCACCACACATTTCAATTCACACCAATAATTCCTTATATTTATACCACTCTCTTGGTATAACCCATCTTGGTTGGCCAAGATGCTTACCATAATTTTTATAAATTTTAATTAGGTCCTCATACACATTATATTTAATAACCACACACTCCTTAGGTCATCTAATATCTCATTATCCCTAAACCACCATTAGTCTTGGTGAGACCTAAAATAATTAGGCCTTCATACTCATACATTACAACTTCAACTCCTTGGGAAAATTTAAGATTATATCATAGATTAAAACAAATAAATCCTATCTATAATAATCCATTTCTCACTATGATATTGGTTCATGCCACCTAGAACACCAAATCAACACTTGAACCTATCAATTAGGTCTCCTCACTCTTTAGGCCTTCATACATAGAAAACATAGTCTAAAACTTCTGAAGTAAAAATAAAATATTTCACATAGAAATATGATTATATAACATCATTTAAACCTTAAGTCCTCTTCAACACCTTGATGTTCCTTAGACATTCTAACACATGATCTAAGCACTCAAATCAACTATCTCAAAATGACCACTTAGACTGGTCATATATAGTGAAAATATTTTGACTCTCCACAACTAAATATAGGAAACATAAGATATAAAATACCTTCTAATGAAACTTTGAGACTTCCTTGACATATTAATATTCATTTTTTTCTCAAATATACTCAAAACACCTTCAACTTACATCTACAAGATGGTCACTCAAACTGCTAGTGTATTCAATAAACATAGTCAACTTTTAATCCTTTGTTCATACTAAATATGGATTGGTAAAACATCAATAATCCAAATATATTATCCTCATAGAATATATAACAATATTAAATATTTATATCATCTTGAAACATCAAAATACCATCAATAAATTTTCAATTACCCTTCTCAGGTTACTTGCAAAACATGGTCAAACACATAGTCAACTTTGGAGCTCAAAATATTTGATTGTATAAATAGTATAACCTTAAAAATGATGTCTCTAGATTTACTTTGAATTAATATTCAAATTTTAATTTTAAACCATCAATAAATTCATCCTAGATCAAAATATATAAGCAAAATATTTATCATTGGTTTATCCTTTTTCTAATACAAATACCAACGATCACTAGTTAAAGCAAAATCATCTACAGACACATGTATTCATCTCATGTCCTCACATATCATAATAAAACACAATTATTTTATCCCATTTTTATCCTCCTATCTTTAAAATTCATCTCTCACTGTTGATATTAGATCCTTGCTTTTGAGATCAAGACACTTGGCAGCCTCGCGTGCCCTTTATGTACCCTGTAGTCAATCTTTAATGAACTTCCACCACTTTTCATCCTTATGTGCTTAATTATAATTATTTTTTATTATGTAATAATACACACCATTTATATTCCTCTACATGTTTGAAAATTCTCCATCGATCTTGATATTTTGCTTAAACTTCATGAATGTGACACGTCTTCATCATGTTCATTCTCATGATCTTTGACTAATAGAATTCATGCTCACCATTGATTTCTATCTGAAAAGTATAAAACTCACCATTATATCCTTATCTAGTTAGATGAATCACTCATTTTATATCTTCATCACCTAATTAAATGCTCATCGTAGATCTTTGATATTATAAAATTGGCTAAGTATGGGAACATAGTGAACTATGTCTAAGAATCCAACGTTACACCTTAATAACTTTTGTCACACATATCCTCATGACATAAAACTTGGACCACATGATATCCTTTCATATATTAATCCATATATATATATATATATATATATATATATATATTCTCTTAAATCTTTCACATGTGTGAATGTTGATGTCATCAATCTGCTTAGTCGGTGTTATCTATCAAGATGACTACTTGAACCTAAACCTTCATATGACTACTCTGATGAATTACTTTCAATTACACAAGCACTCTAAGAAATTATAACACTCCATAGTGTCTCTATAACATTTTCATACCATCAATATCATCCATCAATTTCCTCACTAAGTCAACTACTAAACAATCATGCAAGAACACTAAATCATATTGAAGCACACTTTGTCAATGTCATTCTAGCACACATGACACCTCATCAACATCATTGGTAACCTTGGATACATCATTAACAAAGCTCCAACAATATCCCCATTTTTAATTTATATCAAACACCAATACAAAGCTTATGCTTAGACTCTTCATCAATCTTCAAGCACTTTATCCCCCTTTGACACAGTGATAAAGTGGGCTCAACTCCTGATGTTATAGACCTAAAAATTCAAATACTAATAATAGGAAATGACCACCTCTAAGAGATGATATATACTCCCCATAACATTGTCCATACCTCTTCTTACCTTGAGCTTCTCAAATATTCTTCTTGACTACATTCTTATTTGATCAAACTCTGTTATATGAAGATAAAACCTATAAGAGCAACAAAAAATGCTTGAAATCACCTTGAAAACATTAAGAATGACTCCCCATTAAATTATTCACACCGATTCAAGCCTCTCTAACTATTTGATTTAGCTCCCCCTAACTCCATGCTCTATTTGAAAATCATCTTTAACAAGTCCTTTTAATGAACTAGGTCTACCAACGACTCTTCAACACTATCCACACTCAGTCAATATCCTTATGAAACCACCAATATATCTCATATCTTCATTATATAAACTTAAACAATTGAAGTAGACATGAATAACTCACATATGGATCTCAAAACAATTTCTCTTTATCCTCAATAAGTCATCATGGTTTAGAGCCTTTTTCAAATCACTCTCATGGAACATCTCATCTTTAGAACACTATGAACTCCATGACAGATACAACTTATCATATATAGAACTCTAAGACCTTATTCATGATACCAATAATATGACAACACATTCTCCTCATACTATATACCAACCTTGCCTTCAGTCTTCATCATTTTGACCAATCAATTTAAGCAATAGAAATTGACAAGTTCTTACCTTCATAACCATAAACCTTGAACACACCTTGAGCATACTAAAATAAGATCAACACACCTTTATTATGAAAATAAAACGTTTTGAAAACTCACCATCATAACACTTTGAATTAGTTACATAAAACTCATTGCTCCCCCTTAACCAAGCACATCTTCTCATGACCTTTCTTGTCTTGCAATATCAACCAAAACTTAACTAACATCCATTGTGATTTATTTTAATAACAAGTGTCTCCTTGAAGCCTAAAGAGAGACACCCCTAATCCATAATGTCCTAGAATAATGTGAAACTATGAGTTTCCCATAACTCCTCATATTCTCTCTCCTTCTTAGATAACCTAAACTGACGATTTTTCTTCTTCTTATTTTACTTGACTAAATCAACTAGTTTATCTTATTTATCACTTTTATTTTCTTCTAGGATGGTATTGAAAATACATGGATAAAATAAATATTCTTGGCACACCTTTTCACTTGAAGTATCAGTGTCATAATACAAAGCATCAACACTTGACATTTTCAACTGATATTATTTATAGGAAACTTAATCAACAACATTAGTTTGTTTACTTAAGTTTATAGATACCTTAGGATAAGTTTCAAATACCTTGGTCTATTTAGTGAACTTTGTATATTTATTATTAACATGAACATATAATGAGTACCCTTGGCATTATTCAACCTATGTAGCATATTCTATCATGGCAAATAGTCCACTTGGACCTGTAGACTGATCATGGCACATACTTTCCACTTTTGGTTTCCATATTTTAACTTCCCTTCTACCTTACACTCTAGGATCCTAAAATGACTTATTCTAACATGATGTCCTTTATTTTCATAACTTAGCAATGTGATCAAATCCTAGACAACTTTAGAAAATCACTTTTCTTGATGGCAACTCAATTTATCTTACCTTGTTAAGACAAGATATTGCAATGTGTCCTATGTAGAGACAAATATATCACTTAATTTAACTCACAACACTTGATTGATGATTCTATTCATCGTTTGAATAAAATTCATTCCTAGAAGGTCTTCTACACTCTCTAGCCTTATGATCGAATTGATTACAAGTGTAGTAGTAAAAATTAAAGTTTTCATACCTCATTACATTTGGTTGTCTAATTTTATTTGTCTTCCTTCTATTATAAACTTCATTTCTTGACTAATTGTTGATCTTCAAAATTTGATTGTTCTTGTTCATAAAAGTCTTCAAGTCATCATGATTAGTATTATTTTTTTCTTCTATGTATGCGAGACTAGTTCTATCACTTGCATATTTTTGACTAGTCATAATGTTATCTAGATCAATTGATCCCTTTTCAAACTTCACAAATGACTTCACTTGAATTGAAGTATTTTTCAACTCATCTCTTACAGAACCAATCTCAGTTACATACCTTGAACATTCAACTTCTTTGGCCTTCAAGTTTGTAATCACAATCTCTAACTGATCATTAATAAGCTTGACTAAATTTTTATACTCTTTGAAGTCTTCATCCATTCTTTCCTCAAACACACTAAATTTCACCTCGCAATCCTTTATTTGAGACTTCAACTTCTTAGTTTTATTATTCTCAATCTTTAGATCTTCAAGGGCATTCATCAACTTAGTCTCATAGTTTACCTTGTCTTCTTCATCATTTGTATCACATAAACCACCTCCAAACCATGTAGATTCTTCTTGATATGAGTAGTTACCTTCTTCATCCATGAAGAGAGCTTCAACTTTAGTAGGACCATCATTTTCATGATCATTCTTAGAATCACTGCCATCATTCTCATTAGATGAGTTGTAATATCCCTTGGTGTAGAGACTCCTCTTGTCCTTGTAAAACTTATTTTGACCATTATACCTTTTAAAATTATTCTTGATCTTATCATACCTAAATTTATTCTTGTCATTATCATGATGTTATTCATGTTCTTAATTATCATTTCCCTTATGCTTATGAGGACACTTGTTACCAAAGTGACCTATCTCTCCACAATTGAAACATTTGAATGGAAGTTTACCCTTAAACTTGCCTAAACCTGTTTTCAATTTTCTTGTTAATAGAGCTATTAGTTCATCATCATCAATATCAAAAATCTCATCATCCTTAACCTTATTACATTAGAAATTCTTCTTTAGCTTCTTTTCTGCATTGAAATTTATTTCTTTCTTTGGTGGTTTTTTCTCATTAACTCTCATCTCATAGGAAAAAATAATACCATGAAATTATCCATCTTCATTTTGGCGAGATCATGACTTTCTTATATAGTAGAAACTTTTGAATCAAATTTGAAAGTGAAAGACACTAATACCTTTTGCACTACAGTTTCTTCTTCAATATCCTCTCCCATTCCTTTGATCATGTTCACCACCTCATCAACTCTTAGAAGATAGGAAGCCATAGTATCATCTTCCTGCATTTTGAGACTTTTAAATTGCCTTCGATAGTTTGTAGTTTGGCCAACTTGAATGTTGAATCTCCTTCATAGATGAGATGCAATTTGTCTCAAATTTCCTTGGCAAACTTGCAACAGATTACCTTAGTGAAATCAGCCTCTAAAAGACCACAAATGATAGCATTCATAGCTTCAAAATTATTCTCACTCATCTTCTTATCTACATCACTAGTTGAAGGAGTAGGTGGCATGGAATAACCATGCAAAACATATTGCCAAGTGTCAAACCCTAAGGACATGATGTAGGTATTCATTCTTCCACTCCAAAAAGCATAATTGGATCCATTGAAAAATGGATCTTTATTAATAGATAAACCTAGATAATTTTTCATTGTACCTAAGATTACCTTTTAGTGGTTAAACTTGTACAAAAGGTATTGTTTTGATACCAATTATTAGAGGTACGATCACTGAGAGGGGGGTGAACTAGTGATGCTAGATAATACAATTCCATTTCTAAAATCTTAATCATTTAGAACATAAAATCATGAATCATATAAATTATCCATTTCAATGAAAGAATAAGATATAGTAAAATCAAGCACATACCACATGGCATATGCAAGAAACCATCTTGAGGAATACAACCCACTGAACCTTGCAAGATGGACTACAATCTTATAATGACAAGATCCAATTTAGGCTAGCACCAACTAATCAAGGAACACCCATCCCTTAATTTAGTGAGACACCAATCCCACAAGGAGCTACTACCCCTATCTAGCTAAGCACCCATAACAATTAAAAATTTTAGAAAGTTTTACCTTGAAAGGAAGAACTAATCCCCTAGGCAACCAAGCACCCACCTAGCTACATTGAAAATATCATCTTGAACACCTATTACTACTCTTCAACTAATGATTACCACCTTTGTTTTCACTCTTTTACCCAAACAGTCTCAAGGGCTTACTCGCTTAATCTTCTTCTTCTATGCGCATTAGGTCCAATGACCTATGTGTCCTCCTATATCTACTTGATTAGATAAACATGACTGATCATATTTTCTATTTTATTGTCCTAAATGACATGTACCTTCTTTTTTTAAAGGTTCTCTCTTTCACTTAGCACCACACATTACAACTCAAACCAATAATGTCTTGTATTTATACCACTCTCTTGTATAACCCATCTTCGTTAGCCAAGATGCTTACCATACTTGCTCTACCTTTGAAATAGTTCCTCATACATGTTACATGTAAGAACCACACACTCCATAGGTCAGCCAATACCTCATTATCCCCAAACCACCATTAGGTCTTGGTGAGACCTAAAACAATTAGGCCTTCATATTCATATGTTACAAATTCAACTCCTTGGGCCACTTTCAGCTTATACCAAATTTTTAAACACATAAAACCTATTTATAATATCCCCTTGATCACTCTCATATGGTACCATGAAATTTGGAACACCAACTCAACACTTGAACCTACCAATTAGGTCTCCCCACTCTTTGGGCCTTCATACACAGAAAACATAGTCTCAAAATTTTGAAGTAAAAACTCAAATATTTCACATAGAAATATGATTAGATCACATGGGTGAAACCTTCAGGACCTTTGTAACACCTTTATGTACCTTAGACATTCGAACAGAGGCTCTAAGAACTCAAATCAGTTCTCTCAAAATGATCACTTAGACTAGTCATATATAGTCAAAATAAGATCTCCAATAACTTATCATGAACTTTTGAGACTTATTTGACATATTTAAATTCATTTGTTTCCTCAAATTTTCTCATAATAGCTTCAACATACCTCTACAAGATGGTCACTCAAATTGCCAGTGTAATCAATAAACATAGTCAACTTATAAGCCTTTGTTCATACTAAATATAGATTTTTCAAACCTCCATAATCTAAATAGATGATACTCATATAATATATAACACTTTTCAATATTTATCTCATCTTTAAACATCAAAATACCATCAATAAATCTTCAATTACCCTTCTTGGGTTACTTGGAGAACATGGTCAAACACACAATCAAATTTGAAGTTCAATATCTTTGACTATACAAGTAGTCAAACATTATAACTAATGTCCCTAGATGCACCTTGAAGTCATTTTCAACTTTTCCTCTTAAACCATCAATAAATTTTTCCTAGATCAAAATATATAAATGAAATACTGAGCATTGGTTTATCTTTTTGCTAATACAAATTCCAACGGTCACTGGTTAAAGAAAAATCATATGTAGACACATGTCTTCATCTCACATCCTCACATATATTTCTAAAAAAATATTTGTATATCTCCTTGTGAGATTCATAACTTTAAATTTCATTACTCACCATTGATCTTAGATATTTGCTTCCAAGATCAAGCCACTTGGTATCCTCACGTGCCCTCTATGTACCCTATAGTCAGTCTCTAATGGACTTCTACCACTTGGCATACCTGAATGCCTGATGAGTATTTTTTTGATTTATTAACTAATGTTCACCATTTATATTCCACTAAATTATTGAATATTATCCATCGATATTGATCTAATGCTCACTTCGTGAATGTGACACATGTCTTCATCGTGTTCATTCTTAATATCTTTGACTAACAAACTTTATGCTCGTTATTGATCTTTGTCTAAAAAGTATAATGATTTCCATTATATATTTATCTATTAAAATTAATGTTTCACTGTATATCTTCATCTCTTGATTAAATTATCATCTTATATCTTTGATATCACAAAATTGGCT
This sequence comes from Torreya grandis, assembly GCA_037957365.1. Taxonomy (NCBI): domain Eukaryota; kingdom Viridiplantae; phylum Streptophyta; class Pinopsida; order Cupressales; family Taxaceae; genus Torreya; species Torreya grandis. The sequence continues at coordinate 2,120,288 of JARHVA010000457.1, forward strand.
TAGCATGGGAACTTATAACTCTATTTGAGAAGCCAAATTTGCACCTTAATAAATTTTGCCACACATATCCTCATGAGTTGAAACTTAGAACACATGATATAATATCATAAGGGAATCCATGCATATATCAATATTATCTTGAAACTTTCACATGTGTGAATTTTGATGTCATCAATCAGCTCACTTAGTGTTATCTGTCAAGATGACTACTTGAACCTGGACCTTCATATGACTACTCTAATGAATTCCTTTCACTTCCAAAAGAAAATAAATAAATAATAACACCCCATATGGTCTCTTAAAAATATCCATACCATAAATATCATCCATAAATTGCTTCACTAAGTCAACCACCGAAGAACCATGCAAGAAGACTGAAGCACACTTTGTCATTATCATTATAGCACACATGACACCTCATCAACATTATTGGTCACCTTGGATACATAATTGAAAAAACTAAAAAAATTATGAGACTTGAATAAGTGTGTAAAATAATATATAACCTATGTCAAGGATTAAAAATCCTTTATACCTGATTTGAAGACCTATCATCATCTTGCATATTCATAATTAGGCCTACAACTATGTCTTCTAGGCCAATTTCATATAATGTAATTTTCACATGTGACAACCAATGGCATATTTAGGTCTATATAAGATTTATTAAGGCTTCATAGGTCATTTAATGTGTCACCCAACCCATTTTGAGTGACTAAATGCACTATCGCTCTCATTAGGATCTTATAAGGGTTTAGGCAGGGTTTTAGGTGTCTTACACCCTTAAGGGTTGTTCATAAAGCTCAAGACATTAATGAAAATCCAAATGACATGGATCAATATTTAATAAATTTGGTCTCTTATTATTAATATCTTAAATTAACATTCACCTCCTCATGTAATATATGAGCATCTCAAATTGCTCCTCTGAAACTGGCAGACTGTGTGGGTGAAGTTAAGAGATAGATTTTTGGACTTAAGACCATCAGAAAGAAAAATTAATTGAGGATAATTAAAAATGGGTGTAAAAAATAATATTAGGTTATCCAACACTTGTTCAAGTATCCTAAAAATTCAAATTCCTTAGAACATGCCTAGTCCCCACATGAGGGTTTATGATCAACTTTGAAAAATGAACCCTAATGAACTATTCTTATAAATTTCCTTTCATTTCAAGGAATCAAAATGATTTAAAATACCTCTCATAGATTATAATCACCTCACACACACTAAATTCCAACCTAAATAATTATTTTCAATATAACCATTTATCCTTCCTCTCATTTCTCACACACACTAATAGATCTTTTCTTGCCTTTAGACCTGAGATTTCTCTCTTTGTCCACCTATAGGTATTTATGAGATAAAAGATATCTATTATAAAGGAATAAAAACCTATTAAAAATCAATACAGATCCTATTATATATTTCAATTCCTCAAATCATTGTAATGAAGCTCAGGGGCTTCTTGACGTGCAAATTTCTCCCACTTTTCACCCACAAACATTTGTGTTTAATTTGAAACTGCCTACACTAAAAATGTGAATGTAGGTCTTATTTAACCATATATTAGTTATTATAATCAATATAATAGTTATTAGGAGTTATTATAGGTCATATTTTATCCTCTGCTTACCCATTGACATTATCATTAGACACCAAACTTTCATATGTTGAGTGCCATCAACCTATAGGTCCACATTTAGACTATTATACTATTATGTTCCATTGAGTGAGCATTTTTAAGATTGTTTTAGTTTTTTGATGATGTCAATTAGAGTGATATTTATGTTTCTCTCTTAATTTTTCTTTATAACCTCTCAATTTTCCATTTCATCATTGCTTAAATAGTCTCTTTCCTCTTTAAGATTGTAACAAAGTTGTGTATGCACATTATATTATTTTAGGTACTAGGCATCAAGGTCTGAGGTTATTTTACCAGTGAATTTTTTTTCTTCCCTAGATTATTTGTTCAATTATTACCTTACAAATTGTATCTCTATGATCATAATTTTCTCACATGCCCTTGAGATCATGTAACATGGATTTTTCCCAACTCACTTGATTTTCATTTCAATGTACACAATAAATAACACATTGCTTGGGGTGTCTCTAATGGTTAGCTAAATAGGAGAGTTACATGAGGGATTTTAGGATCCATTAATAATGTGACACACCTCTTTAATATTGATCCAACAATCTATCTCTTTAATGCATTTGGTCATAGTGTAAATGATGAACAACTTGTAGCCTAGGTTTGTAATCTCCTAAAATGAGCATTATGATAGAAGACTTAGGTAGAATTGGACCTTGATTTAATTAAAAGGATAATTGAGTAAAATATTTTTTATTTTATTCAAACCATTTACTCGCAATAAGACTCTTACAAAATCCAAAACATTGCTTACAACTTCATTGAGGCCTACACCTATCACAAATGAAGGTTTTTCTCACTCTCCATTATCAAACATGCCAAAATAGATGGAAGATGATATGAGGGGATTAAAAAGACCCTGAAATATCTCCCATGTCTTTTCATTTGCACCAAAAAACTCCAAAATGCATTTAAATGAGAAGAAATTATGATGTTGGGGTTTTGTAGGTAGTTTAGAGGCATTTGCAGTCTTAAGGATTGTTCATAAAGGAGAGGACACCAATATGAGAACTAAGACCATTTATTTGAATGCCATTAATACCCCATATTTTATCCAATATATTAGGTCACTACTCTCTCTCCTCTATATGGATTAAACATGTAAAACTAGCTTTCACAAGCTTGCCAAGGAAATATTTTATGCCTTTTTTGAACCTGTAATTACATTAAAAACATGGATTAGACCTGGAGAAGATGAAGAGACATCTCCTTAACCATTTTAACCTAAAAATAAGCCTTATTGATATGTACAAGTGAATGATTATCTTCTTATAGACATTGAAAGTCACTTGTAACTACTTTTCTTCATTTGAAACTGATTTATCATGAATTGTCTACCAACCTCATGTTATTAAACTCTTAAAAAATAATTTTAAAGTACCTCTCTTATGTGTTATTCACCATTTTTAGGTCTTAAAGTGGTTCTGACAATTTTACACATGCTAGTGACCTATAAAAGAGGTTTAAAATGACTTATTGACCTCAGATACAACATGAAACCTATTTGGGCACATGTATGGACTAGAGGGAGTATAACATTTCCTTGATACATCATATTACTTAAAAATACATGATAAAACCTTAGCATCACTTGAACCATCTTGAAGCATGACATGAAGTGACTAGATAAACATAGGATCAAAATGAACATTACTTTGAACTATGATGATATGTATTACAAAAGGAAGAATTTTATGACCCTATCTTATGGTATCCAAAATTTGGCTAACATTAACTTATAGATTATAGTTTCCTCACCTCAAAAGGAGAACATATTAGTGAGGGCATGTCATAGAAGCAAGACCCCCACATTTTCACAGTTTCTAGATTTCAATAGGGGGATATCATAAAAACATGACCTCCACACTTATACACTATTCATAGTTTACAAATTTTAATGGGGGCATGTCATAAAAACATGGCCTTCACATTTATATTACTTATCATATCCCAAATTTAGTGGGGGAATGTCATAAAGACATGACCTCCACACTTGCACATTCTTTAGCTCAATTTTATGATTTAAATATGCAGTTAAGTGAAAATCTTATGCATTGCACTAATTTTGCATAGATTTGAAATAGTTTTTTTCATATTTATGAGAAATATACTCCAACTTAAACATATTATAGGTGCATATGCCATGCTATTACATCAAAAATTACAAAATTTACCAATCATACTACTCACCAAGATGCATTGATTACACCAAGATGTACTATTATCAAGTTTTTTTTGTTGCAATAATTGGTTCATTTTATAATTTAGAGTGATCAAATCATTTAATCTCTTCATATTTATAGATTTGATTGATTAAATAACACAATCTCGCTAAATTTATAAGATGAGTTGATTAAATCACTTACCCTCACCAAATTATATATATTCACACTTGAGTTGTGAAATTGAGATATAATGATGTCAATGGTCATGTCACAACTCATCCTTAAACTAGATTGGGTGAATAATACCTTCTAATATCCTTCTTCAAATCTTCAAGGTTCAATTTTTTGGTTGATTATTTTGTTGATCAGCATATTGATAAGCAAAATAGGTCTAATCAGCCAAAGTAGGAAGATTGGTCATCAAAAGGGGACTAATCTCTCCTCTCATCAAGGGGAGGTTCCCTATAGATATGTTATATATATATATATATATATATATATATATATATATATATATATATATATATATATATATATATATATATATATATATATATATATATAATAATACTCAAGGGTAGGATAAACCATCCATCTCTCTTTCTTCAGAGATGATGTGTGCAAATCAAAGGAAAAATCTCAAGGGAAATGACAGAAAGCACTCCTCTTCTTTCAAAAGTACTATTCAGCAAACCAAAAGAATACTCTTGATAGTTAATGCAAAATGTAACCAAGGACGTAGTAACCAGCAAATTGAGATGTAGCACAAAGTCTCCACATGAATTGCCCAAGAGTGAGATACGAAGGAGAATGAGGGCACAAAGTCATCCCAAGGTCCTTTACACAAAAATGAAAAGAAAACACATTAAAGGAAATTATGGGGGCACAAAGTCTCTCCACAGTTGACTTTAGGACACCTTCCTGACTACTTTCACTAATTATGCTTGTTGAATTAAAGGAACAGAAAATATATTAAGGAAAAAGACATAAGAATAGTTTCCCCAACAACAAAGATATCACAGCACAAAGTCTGAAAAGTCACTTGCTTTCTTTTTCCAATAACAAAATATGATCAACAATCTGAGTTCAAAGTCTCAGAAATGCTTTTCAATTTGGGCAGAGTTTCATTTCTGATCGTCAGAGAGAGAGATCTATTTACAATAAAAGAGAGTCCCTTATATAGCCTCTTCAAGAAGGACTCAGGAATAGTAACACATCATGTTATATTGTAATTTGTTGAAAAGACAGGCTAGAATTTAGGGGCATCTACCCATTTTCTTTTCTCAATGCAGAGAAACAAGTCACACTATTGAAAGTTTACATTTTTCAATGTCCATCTGGCGATCTGATCCTTCTTCATCGTTCCTCCTTTTTTGGCTAATTGAATCAAGTCCTTGATTAAATTTGATGCTTTGTTCCTTAGTCACTTCCTGTTGATCTTGGCCTCAAAGCCTTTGAATGCATTTGGGTCCATATATTTAAAACTATAAGGATCAATGGCTATTTCATTATCGTAACTTTGACGTCCGCAGGCATGTCACTTTCCTCGGCAATTCCTTCAGTTTTGTCATTTGAGCTTTCCCAGAAGGGACATACCTTTTGGGCCTTAAGAAATGATCCACTTTGGGTTAGGAAGAGCTCCCCATAAGTGTATCTACCCTTTGGTCAGCCTTCATGCTTCTTTATTCTGGTGGGTCACTAAGTCCTTTGTTTTGCATCCTCCCGAAGGGAAGGTGACCCTTCCGCTTTGGGGGAGTGTCCTTTAAGTTGGCAGTTGAGAGTCTCCCATAAGGGCACTTGCCCTTCACGGTCCTTTAGCGGCCTTTTCTTTGGAGTCCTTCAAAACTTTTCCCATGAATAATTCTCGCAGACAAAAAGTCTGCAGATATTTTCCCACGGACAAAAAGTCCGCAGATATTATTGCTTTGGCTTTGAGAAACTCCTTTGAGCTTTCCTCCCATTTTTTTGAATTCCTTCAGACTTTTTGTCTGAATGAATTCCTTCAAACATTTTTTTTAAAGTAATTATGCCTTAGTCTTTTTCCCGATGGAAATTCCTTTGTCTTTCGGCTGCCTTGAACAAAAATTACAAAAGAATTTACCTTTGCGGCTTATTTGAAAATGACCCTTCCAAAGGGTGATTTTGTCGACCAAGTGCCCTCCACAATGGCACTTGTTCTTTGGGAGGCTCTCTTGAACTTTTGCATTGAACCGCTCCTTTGAACCAATCATTGAACCGAGCTTTGAACCATGCTTTGAACCAAGTCGATGATCCCTTTGATTGAACCAAGGCGATGAACCAAGATTTGAACCGAATGAATGAACTGACTAAATGAACCAACTAAATGAACCAAATTATTAAACCAACCATTGAACCATGCTTTGGTTCAAAGGTTCAATGGTTCATTCCCTTTGATTTGGCTAAGTCTTTTTGATCCTCATTGAACCAAACGCATTAAACCTTAAACCTATTGAACCTTTGAACCAAAGTGGTTCAATGGTTCTACAGTTCAATGGTCCAAGCCTTCTTCTCTTTGATAAGTGTTTTGAAGTCATTAAACATTGAAGCAGTTGAACTTTGAACCTTGATGAAGCACTTAACTCTTGCCGATGACGTTGAACCTTGAACTTGTTGAACCTGTTGAACCAAAATGGTTCAAGGTTCAACGGTTCAATGATTCAATGGTTCAATGGATAGATCCTTGATTAGATGCTTGACGATGGAGATTTTTTATTGAACCAAGGCACTGAACCAATCCCAAAAATGACTAAGTGTTGGAAATTGATTCTTTTGATTGAACCTGCTTGCAGAAGGCTTTGAACCTGTAGAAATGAACCTACCTACGGAGTTCGTAGAAACCAAGTCCATAGTTTTCTCTAACATTGAAAGAGTTCATAGAAATCAACTGGTTCAATGGTTGGATCCTTGCTTAGATGCTTGATGATGGAGATTTTTGATTGAACCAAGGCGCTGAACCAATCTCGAAAATGACTAAGTGTTGGAAACTGATTCTTTTAATTGAACCCACTTGTAGAAGGCTTTGAACCTGTAGAAATGAACCTACCTACAGAGTCCATAGAAACCAAGTCCATAGTTTTCTCTAACCTGTAAAGAGTTCATAGAAATCAACTTGTGAAGCCTGTTGAACTTGACCTACAGAGGCCGTAGATTTTCTCTTCCTGAAGAGTCTGTAGATTCAAGCCTGCAGAGTCCGTAAATTCAAGCCTGTAGAGTCCATAGATTTTTGAGAAGCTTAAAAAATGAGGAATTTGAATGCCTAGGAGAAATTTTAGAAAGGGAAGAGATAATTTTGGTTTGTAGGACCAAAATAGTTTAAATGTTGTACCAAAAATGGGTGATATTTTTAGGGGACAACAGCTGGCTTCAGTTGGAGAACTTCTATCAATTGTAAAAAGAATTGAAGGGAGTAGAATCCAGAATCTCTAGTGTCTTCATGTGTACCATTGGGATATAGAGTCATGTTACCTAGAAATGAAAGGCATGAAAAATGGAAACAAACAAAACAAAATAGAATTACAAACTATACAAATATACATATGTACAGATGCAATAATCTGATACTTCAAGAGTTGAAGTGTTTTAGATGTTGCTTCCTGAGAGGTAGTGAAAATGGTGTGCCATCTTGGTAAACCAACAGGAAACCATTTTGACCCCAAAAATGGTGACAGGCAAATGGAGCTCTCCACCAAGAAACCAATTTTCTACGTCTTCCTCTTGGCCTTTTCTTCTTCTTGCTCCATGGCAGGGTGTGGTCTTCAAACTAAAAACCATAACTCCTTGCTCTCTCTATGAAGAGTTCTTTTTGATGACTTCAGAATATAGTAGTATGGTCCACCATCATAACTTGTTGTTTTACTAGTTCAATCCAGCACATGCTTTGATTGTCAGCCTCAAACTCTTGACAACCATTAGCTTAACATCTCCTTTGGTGTGAAGGATTTTGACCTCTTCACCCTGAGCAATCTTCAATCTGAGCAATAAAGATCTACATCCATCTATGGAAGAATTATTTCTATCAAATTCCAAGATCCAAGCATCATCAAAAGCTGATCTTCTATTAGATTTCTCTTCATCGGAGATGGAAGATCCTTCTTGATTTGTACTACACCCTACTAATTCTTCTGATGCCTTGTTTGGATCAAATCCTAGATTGCCAGCTATAGGAATTTCATCAGTTGAGACATGAACATCCTCTATGGTCAAGAAGTAATTACCCCTACCTGAAGGCTCAAAGAGAATTTGAGCTGCAGGGGTCGACGTCTGGGTGACCACATATTTTGCCTCCTTTTCAGGGAGCAATCTCTTCATTACACCTTTGATAGGGATTCTTGCCTCGGTCAAGTCCATGCTTAATTCTCCTCCGATGTCCTTAAAAAAAGTTCATCCAAGCAAAATGCCATAGGATGCTGGGACATCAGCCACCAAGACAGTCATCTCGATTCTCTTGTCTGGAAACGCAGAAAATGCAAATTCAGCATCTTTGATTTGCCCCAGCAGTGGTACTTGCCTGTTCTCCATGGAGAAACATTTCCCAAATGTCTTGGTCAGTGTGAGGCCTAGAGACTCAGCTACTTTAGCAGGCATGGCATTGTCAGATGCCCCATAATCAATGATGCAATTATTGAGTTGATAACCATTTATTAATAAGGAAACATAGAAAGGTTCTATTTTCCCAAGGGTAGCTGGAGGGGTAATGACAAGATTATTTGGAATGGGCATGTTCTTTGAGGAATTATAAATTATTTTCTTAACCTCTTGTCTTGTAAGGATGGTTTGGTTCTTAACACATTGGACCAACTTATCCAATTGATTAGGATTAGACTGCAAATATTTAAATTCAGACATTTAAATTTTGTTCTTCTTGACATGATCAATTATGTCAAATCACTGAATTAGACTAGGAATAGAGGAAAGCATTTCAACATTTTGGGTTTTAGGAGGGATGGGAGGAGAGCTGGTTTGCAAAATTGAAGTAGAAGGTGAAGGTGAAATTGATGTACTTACATTTCGGGTGATCACGGGATCCTTTGACTAGAAAGGCAGAGTGGTTCCACGCTTATCAATTGTAATTGCTGGTTGAGGTTGCTCCTCTGTCTTCTATTTATCAGCTTGCTGGACTAATTGGTTCTTGGACTTGGTAAACACTACATATGATCCATCAATAGCTTCTCCTTTGCTTCTGGGTTCATCCTGGTAGTTCAGGAAACCAATGTGGGAGTTGCCAGCTGATTCTTCTTGATCCTCTATGAAGAGATCAACATCATTTTCTTACTCTAACTTAGGTTGGAAAGAGAAAACATGTTCTATTTCCAAATATCCAACGGCTGAGTTGGTTAGAGGAGCTTCAAGGGCAAGTTTCCCTTGTGGGGGAGGAAGACGATCTAGTTGCCCTTGATTCCTGGCAGCATTACCTTGATATGACTGATTTGGGAATGTCCTTCTTGGAATATCTCCGTATCAAGGAGCAAAAGACATTCCTTGTGCCATTTGTCTTTTCAAAGCTAGTAGTTCATTTTCCAGCTTTTGCACCATTGGATCAGTGGTGCCTGTAGATGAATATTCAGAAGATGATGAGGATCTATTTCTGTTTTGATCTCTTCTTATCTTCCCTGCTAAGATGAGATCATCTTCTACCTCAGTGGCCAAAAGTTGAGCTGTAGCAAGATCTATTTGACCAGCATGTCTTAAAAGAAAACTGACTTTAGGTAACTGAGAATTAATGAAGAAGCATTTGAGATTCTCAACTGTAGGTCGAGCAATTACAGGAATTCTATTCCTCAGTTTGTCAAATTTGGCTATGAAGTCTCTCATTGGTTCATGAGGCTCTTTCTTCATCTGTGTAAGTTGAGCCAAAAGGGCATGTGCATCTTCTACATGTTTGAATCTGGCTTCAAACTTAGCTTTGAGGGTATTCCAATCAATTACTGATCCATCTTGCAGATGGTAGAACCAGTCTGTAGCAGCACCTTATAGTGTCTCCACAAATAGCCTGACTTCTACATCTTCAAATTCTACTCCAATTACTCTACAAGCTATGCTGAAGGCTGCAATGTGTTCATCATGATGAACTTTCCCATCACCATAGAATTTGGGGAGATTTTTCCTTGAACTGCATGGAAGCTCATGTAGAGGTGGAGTAAGATTGAGAGGACCAAAAGCATTACCCTAGGGGCCTTGAAATGCCATTATATGGCTATGAAAAGGAAGAATAACAAATCTTAGAGGGGTAATTATTGACAAAGATTTATCAATGGCAGAAGTGGATACTTCATTTGGCAACAGAGATCTGACTTTAGTAGGAGGAAAGCTCTTGGTTCGTTGGAGACAAGATGGTGAAGGAAACAAATCAAAATCATTTTGTTGTACCAGCTTGAATACAGGGTCAACAATACCTTTAGCCCTTTAGATTTGTGTATACCTTGAATCTACCAAATTGTAAAACAAAAATGGAAAATAATTGACCTTGCTTTAGTTTGAATCTTGAGGCTTTAAATTGCACACTCTTTCCCAACAGCTCTAGTTTTGCAGACCAGATAAAATAATGAAGGTGGAGGAAGATGGTAAGGATATAAATGGATAATGGGTAAAATAAGTAATGGAGTCGCCAGAGTCTATAATAGATAAGGGTTATAATGATAATGGGTTATATCCCTAGTGGAGTCACCAAAAACTGTTGGTTGATTATTTTGTCGATTAGCATACTGATAAACAAAATAGGTCTGATCAGCCAAAGTAGGAAGATTGGTCATCCAAATGTGCAAGTTTACTACATCAAAAGAGGACTAATCTCTCCTCTCATCAAGCAGAGGTTCCCTATATATATATATATATATATATATATATATATATATATATATATATATATATATATATATATATATATATATATATAAATAGAAAATAATACTCAAGGGTAGGCTAAACCATCCATCTCTCTTTCTTCAGAGATGATGCGTGCAAATCAAAGGAAAAAATATCAAGGGAAATGATAGAAAGCACTCCTCTTCTTTCAGAAGTAATATTCAGTAAACCACAAGAATACTCTTGATATTAAATGCAAAATGTAACCAAGGACGTAGTAACCAACAAATTGAGATGTAGCACAAAGTCTCCACCTGAATTGCCCAAGAGTGAGATACGAAGGACAATGAGGGCACAAAGTCGTCCCAAGGTCCTTTACACAAAAATGAAAAGAAAACACACTAAAGGCAATTATGGGGGCACAAAGTCTCTCCACAGTTGACTTCAAGACACCTTCCTGACTACTTTCACTAATTCTGCTTGTTGAATTAAAGGAACATAAAATATATTAAGGAAAAAGACATAAGAACAATTTCCCCAACAACAAAGATATCACAGCACAAAGTCTGAAAAGTCACTTGCTTTCTTATTCCAATAACAAAATATGATCAACAATCTGAGCTCAAAGTCCCAGTAATGCCTTTCAATTTGGGCAGAGTTTCATTTCTGATCGTTAGAGAGAGAGATCTGTTTACAATAAAAGAGAGTCCCTTATATAGCCTCTTCAAGAAGGACTCAGGAACAGTAACACATCATGTTGTATTGAAATTTGTTAAAAAGATAGGCTAGAATTTAGGGGCATCTACCCATTTGCTTTTCTCAATGCAGAGAAACAAGTCATGTTATTGAAAGTTTGCATCTTTCAATGTCCACCTGGCGATCTGATCCTTTTTCATCATTCCTCCTTTTCTGGTTAATTAAATCGAGTCCTTGATTCAATTTGATGATCTGTTCCTTACTCACTTCTTGTTGATCTTGGCCTCAAAGCCTTTGAATGTATTTGGGTCCATAGATTTAAAACTACAAGGATCAATAACTATTTCATTGTCGTAACTTTGACATCCACAGGCACGTCACTTTCCTCGGCAATTCCTTCAGTTTTGTCATTTGAGCTTTCCCAGAGGGGACCTACCTTTTGGGCCATAAGAAATGATCCGCTTTGGGTCGAGAAGAGCCCCCCACAAGGGTATCTGCCCTTTGAGCGGTCTTCAGATGGCCTTCAGGCTTCTTTATTCCAGCGGGTCGCTAAGTCCTTTATTTTTCATCCTCCTGAAGGGAAGGTGACCCTTCAGCTTTGGGGGAGTGTCCTTTAAGTTGGCAGCTGAGATTCCCCCACAAGGGCACCTACCCTTCGGGATTCTTCGGTGGCCTTTTCTTTGGAGTCCTTAGGAACTTTTCCCGCAAACAATTCTCGTGGACAAAAAGTCTGCAGACATTTCCCGAAGACAAAAAGTCTGTAGATATTTTCCCACAGATAAAAAGTCAGTGGATATTATTGCTTTGGCTTTGAGAAACTCCTTCGGGCTTTCCTCCCACAGTTTTTCAGAATTCCTTCAGACTTTTTATCTGAAGGAATTCCTTCAGACAAAAAGTCTGAAGGAATTCCTTCAGACAAAAAGTTTGAAGGAATTATGCCTTAGTATTTTTCCCGAAGGAAATCTCTTTGTCTTTCGTCTGCCTTAAACAAAAATTCTGAAAGAACTTACCTTTGTGGCTTCTTTGAAAATGACCCTTCTAAAGGGTGCTTTTGTTGACCAAGTGCCCTCCGCAGGGCACTTGTCCTTCAGGAGGCTCTCTTGAAATTTTGCATTGAACCGCTCCTTTGAACCAATCATTGAACCGAGCTTTGAACCATGCTTTTAACCAAGCTTTGAACCAAGCTGATGATCCCTTTGATTGAACCAAGCCGATGAACCAAGATTTAAACCGACTGAATGAACCGACTGAATGAACCAACTGAATGAACCAAAGTATTGAACCAACCATTGAACCAAGCTTTGGTTCAACGGTTCAATGGTTCGTTCCCTTTGATTTGACTAAGTCCTTTTGATCTTCATTAAACCAAATGCATTGAACCTTGCACCCATTGGACCTTTGAACCAAAGTGGTTCAATGGTTCAACGGTTCAATGGTTCAAGCCTTCTTCTCTTTGATAAGTGTTTTGAAGCCATTGAACCTTGAAACGGTTGAACTTTGAACCTTGATGAAGTGCTTAACTCTTGATGATGACGTTGAACCTTTGAACCTGTTGAACCCATTGAACCAAAATGGTTCAAGGTTCAACGGTTCAATGGTTCAATGGCTGGATCCTTGCTTAGATGCTTGCCGATGGAGATTTTTTATTGAACCAAGGCGCTGAACCAATCCCGAGAATGACTAAGTGTTGGAAACTAATTCTTTTGATTGAACCTACTTGCAGAAGGCTTTGAACCTAAAGAAATGAACCTACTTGCAGAGTCTGTAGAAACCAAGTCCGTAGTTTTCTCTAACCTTGAAAGAGTCCGTAGAAATCAACTTGTGAAGCTTGTTGAACTTGGCCTGCAGAGTTCGTAGATTTTCTCTTCCTGCAGAGTCCGTAGATTCAAGCCTGCAGAGTCTGTAGATTTTTGAGAAGCTTGAAAAATGAAATATTTGAATGCCCAAGACAAATTTTGGAAAGAGAAGAGATAATTTTGGTCTGTAGGACCAAAATAGTTCAAATGTTGTCCTAAAAATGGGTGATATTTTTGGGGGACAACACAAGTCTGAACCTTTTTTAGCTCCAAGGCTTTATAAAGAAACATCTTTACCAAGTCAAATCATCAAAAGGCAACATGGTTGTATTGACACATAGGTGTACTACTTCCTTCCTTTCTTTCTTTCCAAATATTTCAATTATTTCAAATTTCAAATTATATGCACTGATTTATATTATAAAATGCTTTGGATTATAGGTCGTACACCAGAAAAGCACTCAAAGTGAGTTTAAGTAAAATCAATGTATTATGCATAATTAGGGACACATTATGGTCTTATACATGTGAAAAATATCAATCAACACTCTACCCTTAAGTTATAGACCTTCATATTATCAATAGGCTCACATTCACCATCTCATTGTCCCTAAATACTTATTTTTTAGTCTAATTTATATCATTCTAGTGACCCAAGTCTCATGTACTACACAGAAAGCTTAAAACCTGATAAACATCATTCACTATCAGTTTCAGATCAATACCTACTTTCTAGCCTTCTAGACATCATTGGCCACAGAGGGACACTATTGTTGATGATAGAGTATAGATGCTTATCTTGTGTCTAATTGCCAAAATTCATTTAAATTTCAAATGTTTTTAAACCTGTGGATCAACCTATTTGACTTATTGAACCCTACTATGAGTATTTTTAAAATATGTGGTATAAATACAAATTTGAGCCTTCACATTTGTCATCTAGAAAATACCAAGCAAACACCTACCAATCCTAAATTAATCAACTACACAAACACTTTATTTTTTCATGCTGGTCTATATTTTCATATCAAGCATAGGAGCAATAATATTATAGGCCTAAAGCATTCAAATCTCAGTCCTTAAGTGATTTTATCAAATTACAAGCTAGATCATTGCATGCATCTTCATATAGTGTATTGTACCCTTGTGCATGCACTTTCTCATGCATAGGATAGAACTACATAAAGCTCTCCCTAAAGTAATGGCTATGTATGCAACACCTATTAATAAAAGGCTCTTTGGGCAGCTCAACACCACGAGCCCACTAACCTATTTTGTATTAAACTCATTCCAAGGGTGAAGAGCTAGGGTTTGATCAATTAACAAAGAGTGACACTTTGTATTGCATATATGAATACATCAACTGAAAGGAGACAAAAAACTTAGAATGACAAAGTTGGTTGCATATAGATCCAATCATTATTTTGTACTGGACAGTTGTGTCATAGTCTGACACTAACATGAATGGTAGTGCTCATATTTGATGGTAGTGTTCATGACTACAGAAGTATAATTTATAGAATATGAGGGTTGATCTAGAATATTGATCCTGCATGTTTTACACACGTTTCCAATCCTGCTCTGTTTAAGCATAATAAACTAACTAACTACTAATAATTTTTATTTATTACAATATCTTTCAATAATTGTATTTTACTATTTGCAACAATCTTAATTGTATAAATTTAAAATATTGTTTATATGAGTTTTCTATAGATTAATTTTATCACCCTTGTGCTTGAATTACTTCTATATTATTAACTCATATAAAATTTAGGGTTAAAAAATTGTAGGATTGTTTGAAAGTTTGTATGCTGACTAAACCAAGTAGAGCCTACATGATAGCATAAAAATGGTGCATCCATTTACACTATACCACCCATATCATTTAGACATGTGATTTTAATTTGATGCTTTGTGCCTCCCGTACTTAAAAGTGGTTAACCATGGGGTATTGTAATTGTGTAAAATGTGCTTTGTACAATCTCATAAAAAATAAAACGCTCGGAGGTTCTCCATTAACGAGTCACTGTTTGCATCATTCCTAAAGTCGGTGGGGCCAGTGAGAGCTTGCCTTGTAAACCACTCTGCCATCATCTCATGGGCTGAAAGCTGCAAAACTAGTCTTTTAGCGGGCAAAGGGAATCCAAGGACTGATAATATAGCCAACGAGCATCCTCGAATTCCATTCACATTCGTCAGCATGTTATGAGATGAGATGAAATGGAATGAATATATGTCATGTGCGCACCACCACCACTCACACTTCTCTTTAACGTGGCCCCAATATTCAGCTTTCCTTACATCTTTTGCGCTATAAATACGGTGCACAAGTCTTTGTAATCTCTATCTATCTATCTGTGCACGCAAATGGAGACCCTCCATTTGAGTCCGGCACCTCATCTTTGCAGCTTTGTAACTGGTAAAACTAGCTGGGAATTGATGTCCGGCAATAATACCCTTTTGCCCCACTTCACCAGCTTTAGTAATATCATGGCAAACAGTAGTGTGTGGGATTTACGGAGCTGTGGGTGTTTGAACAACAAGGATTCTGAGAGATGCCTTTCCCAGGAATTGAGCTCATTACCTCTGGATGAAAATGAGTTGAAAGGCATGGTTTTGTATGGTGTTCTCAAGGAAGCAATCAGCAAAGCGGGGGAACCCACAAAGAAAACAATTGGTTTTCATCCCGATAAAGACAGTCGAAGCCAAAAGGGGGGAAAATCATTGACTGAAGTAGAAGATGATAAATGAAGGAGGCAATCTGCAAGTGGAGAGAAGTTTGGTGCAGAGGTCAGAGACTTTCACAGGGTTGGAGGAGCTACTGCCTGCCGCTCCCACCTCCAAAATATTAAAACTTTGCTTAGCAGCGGATTAAACAGATGTATTATTATTATTATTATTATTAGTTGATATTGTTTTAGAAGTCCATTTTCTTTTTAATAATGCCATTCGATGGTTATATGGACCGTTCTATGTCCGGCTCACAATTCAAAATTTTACACACCATTTTTGATAAATTACTGTTAATTATTTATTTAGATATTTTAAAGGTACTTAAAAGCGCTGGGCCATCAACAAATTTTGAATTTACAGGCATGGTTAATTTCAAAGTGCAGGCCTGTTTTCCTTCATTTCTATTCCCATTTCCATAAGTTACAGTCATTAACATAATAGTTTTCTTTTCTTTTAAGATAGAAATAAATCAGAGAAAACAGTAAATTTAGAGTAAAGAAACGTCCTGGTATCACAATATTTTGCTTATTAAAATCACAATGAGGTTACCTCAACCTTTTGTATATATATTGATAATTTCTGTTTTTCTTAATGCAGTGGAAGCCATATAAATTGAGGCGGGTATTCATTCACTTGGATTTTTTGGGTCTTTAATTCCATTTTACTTATTTTCTCTTGTTATCTTGTGTCACTTATATTTTAATATATAGTTTGATATTATACTGTTATTATTTATACCAATTGAATTATAACCATTTATTTATATAGAATTATAATTAAGAAAGTTGACAGTGGAACGGTTACTTGCTCCAGAGACAACTGTCAATTCGGATCGCATATATGATACTACTAGATTTTACGAAGACTAATTAGATTATTTTAAAAAAACAAGTGGTGTATTTTATAAGTGGATTTATGGAGGTTTTAGTGTTTTAAAACTTCAACAATTTATAGTAATTAAATAGAGAAGTTTCTTAAATAATTATATAAAAAATTATTTATTTAATAAATATTTTATATAATTTTTTTCTTAAAATTTTAAGTTCGAGAATATATAGTTTATATTTATATTTATGTTATTATATTTTCATATTTATTTGTAGAATTTTCAAATTTAATTTTGAATTTTAATTTTTTTAAATTTTAAATTTAATTTAATAAGATAAATTATTATTTTTAGATAAATAATAAATTTTATCAATAATTTTGAACTATTTCAAAAATTACACTTATAAATAATTGTTATTCTAATTATTTAGATATCATTTAAAAGGTTTTATTCTTAATATTTTGTTTCAAGAAAAAATACTTATAACACATATTAAAAGGGAGTTAAGGCCTATT